>VWZP01006227.1:689135-789281 GCA_013396995.1 Dicaeum eximium | reverse complement strand
TTTTCTTATTTAGTTACCTTCCACAAAATTTTCCGTAAACATTTTAATAGCTTTGTCACACAAAAACCCATTAATTTTTACCCACATACATGTGGTTCTAGCATATAAAATCTATAGGAATTTCACAACATTTTGTTCTCTTTTTTTTATAATTAAACACATAATCAAAGACAAATACAGTTGAAATGTAAAAAGTGACTAGTAGAAAAATGCCAAAAAATTATTATAACACAATTACCTATTTTTTGTTGAAAAAAATAGTTTTAAAAAGCCACTGCTGATTAAAAGTCAACATTTAGCCAATAAGGAAAAGAAAAAGTATTTATTATCTCCAAGTATACATAATATGCAGGGCAAATTCCATAGTAGGGTTAATTGAGGGATTCTTCAGGTTATTTCACAATGTAACAGATGTTGTTTTGATGATGTTGCCAGTTATCACAATCACACCAGAATTTCCTCAAACCAAGGCAAGTGACAGTTTTCATCTTCACTGTCATTAATGTTTTAATAATAAGATCCGTGCACACAAATCTTTCTGTTCTTGATTGCTACAGATTTTTCCTACTGGCATTCAAGGAAACATCTTCAAATCTGGATTTACTTTGTTCATTATTCACAGCAACAGATAATCAGTTTATATTACTTACTCAAGGGATCTGTAAAACACTAAATATTTTCCAGTTTACCTACAACATTTAATATTTACAGTAAACCTACATGAGCAACTGCTGAAAGTCTATTTGTTTCAAGCAAATACATTTATAAATTCTGTATTACAGTTTCATATACTGTATCCACTAGTAAAGCAATTATTCCAATCCTGAGACACAGAAAAATCATTTTTTGCTACTGTGATATAGCAAAGGTTAGTTTCTTATGTAACCCACAGCACATTTCATTTTAAATCCTAACTTTCTGCCTTTGTTATCCACCCTATTAAACTGAAGCACTGGACATCACTCAAAATAATATATGTCATCTTGTGTGTATAGTAGCATATGCCTTCAAGCACTGCTGCTCCCCTTCTATCAATTTCCACCTCTGAAATGTGACCCAGCTACCTCTGTGCTACTTTGCTCTCAGTCCTCCCTCCCACCTCAACTTGCCAGTATTTCCTCAAGCCCATCCTGAGAGGAACTGTTTCACTGTGATTGGCGTAGTTATTGAAATGAACGGGAAGATATTGACTTTAATGAGTTTTGCCCTTGTCCTGATGACTTAATCTTACCTAGATACTCATCCTATTAACATAAAAAAAACCACACCAACTGCTGAAAGAAAACCCCAAAGAAAACAAACAAAAACAAACAAATGAACAAACAAACAAAACCCCCACCAAACCAAAAACAACAAATTATTTCTGCCTGGTATCTATCAAATACAAAGTGACTGTATTGAAGTATGATGATTTAGCCTGTGCAGTATTAGGTGTAAATGTGTTTCAAAAGTGTTTGAAAAGTGTTCTGGAATAGACTGAATAAAATTAAGTAGTGTCCTGACACAGCTAGTGTAAAAGCACTCTGCTTTCCACAGACACTAAGTTAAAATGAGCTATTTTAGGAGATTTTGCTCTTTAATTACTTTACTACAGCAATGACACCAAAATTACAATATGTACCCAGTAGTGCCAATACAGACCCACAGAGCAGCTGTATACAATACTCTCATATAGGATATGACTTTGCAGAACCCTATTATTTCATGTAGTAAACAATGAACGGCTGTAAGGAAACAATAATGCTAATATTATGGGGCCCTCAATGTTCTAGATTACATTTTTATCTAAGAAATCTGAAGGAGTGCAGAATACAATCAATCATCCTTATTCATATGAGTTTATTTTTCATCCCTCTGCTTGTTTTCAGTTCAGTATTTTTTCTCTTTTTTTCTTCTCATTGTCTAGGCTGTATGTGTATTTTACTATTCTGGCTGGATATAGTAAATGGCCAGTCATGACCATGTAAACAATAGTAGAAGTTAACAAGAAAAAAGAAGCACTATTAAAAAGTTTAAAAGAAACAATGTTGCAACTGAACACCAAACAATTTGGATAGGAAGTTCAATTAACATTAATTATCTCTCCTTTGATCCATTGAATTCACATGAAGACCTCCCTGTAAGTGCATGTAACAGAAACCTACACCATTAAACATGTTTGGTGTCTTACTTTTCACTCCAGAATTGCCTCCTGGAGCAGCTCTTCCTCGTAGGTGCTGCTCTATGATGTGGTGAGCTCATCCTGGGCAGCAGCTAAGGACCGTGCAGCCTCTTCTCCCTTCCCAGCCCCCAGCAGGACAAGGGGAGAGAACAGAAAGACCCAAAGGTAGAAACTTGTGCATTAAAGTATGGTTTAGTAAGTGCAGAAAAGAGGAAAGGAAAGTAAAACAGGAGATGCAAAGGTAATCACTCTCCATCTCTCACAAGCAGCCCAATGCCCAAGCTAGTCTCTCAGAAATGGCTACCTCCCCTAAAACCTCCTCCCCTGTTTTTATTGCTGATTATGACATTCTATGGTGTGGAATAGCCCTCTTGTCAACCTCAGTCAGCTGCCTGGATTGAGTCCCCTCCCAATCCCATGCCCACCTG
Organism: Dicaeum eximium; assembly: GCA_013396995.1. Lineage (NCBI taxonomy): Eukaryota > Metazoa > Chordata > Aves > Passeriformes > Dicaeidae > Dicaeum > Dicaeum eximium. The sequence goes on along the minus strand of VWZP01006227.1, from coordinate 786,692 downwards.
CAGTCTAATCACTGGAGAGAAAAGTGGGAAAAGAGAAAACCTTGACTGATGCTGCTCAGAAATAGCCAACCATTGGTGTCCTATCAACCTTGCTTGAGTCACTGATCACAAACATGGCACCACAGGGGTTGCTATGAAGAAAATTAACCCCATCACACCCAGACTTAGTTCAATGGGGCTTTAGAAATAGTAGACCTTATGATCTCTTTATTTGAGCATTTTTTCATAAATCGCTTCTGGTGCATCAGTCTACTGAAAACAGAAACACACTGGTGTCTTGATTCAGTTGCTTTTTCTCGAATATGTACCATGTCTCAGTTTTTGTACAAAGGAATTTACTGATAGTTCCCTTATAACAACCAGTTGATAATGGGAGCATATTTTCTTTTTTTTTTAATATTAGAGGTGCCACTACAACGTACCAATTACAACCAATCACACATGAAGACAGCCTCAAGACCATTCCTGTCTTTTGTTGATGCCATTACTTTTATGTCAGGTACCTAAGAATTGTCACAACAGTAGTTTATGAAGAATTAACACAAAGACCCTACTCTGATAGAAATACTAATGACTGGATCTCGCCATAGAAAAGTATGACTTTTTTTCCACTGCATCTTCAAGTAAATTTCTAACACTTTTCTATTTCAATCAAGCTTACCCTTAAGAATTCTTTCTGTAAGACTTTCTTAGTATTTTAGCTTCTGCTTCCTTTAGCACACCCTTCCACTCTCATGTGGCTAACCTCCAATACTGACAGCCAAGAAAAAAAAGAGATGCTCTTCTTAACAGTTCAAATAATGGAAAGAAAAGACTCATTATGTTCTGAGTCTGGCAGTGCTAAAGTATAAATCCAATCTCTCTTCAAAACCACAGTAAGTTACTCTAGGTCATGTCACAAAAGCAACATAGACTTCTTACCTACCACAGTTCAGCCCCAAACCAGCAACTTGTGTGGCTCTGTACTTCCCCTAAACTAACAGCAGTGCCAGGGCTGAAAAGCTTCTAGTCAAAAGCCCCAGGGAGTGACACCCACACAAAACACCCTGTGATTTATCCTGAAGGTAAGCATAGGCAGAAACCCTACACCCACACAAAACACCCTGTGATTTATCCTGAAGGTAAGCATAGGCAGAAACCCTACTTGTCCAAAGATTAATGCAAGTTTAAGATTTAAATAGTAAGAGATATGACATGCTAGCAAAGTATAGAACTGAGATGGCTAAAAGCCAAATCATACCTATGATACAGACAACTGGTAAGCCACTTAGTGAAAAAAAATTTAAATTTTAATCACATCTCAAAATTACTGCTTCATTACATAAGCGAATAAAGTGAATTACTGCTTTTTCTCTGTGGAATTACTTAAGTATATATAAATCATTTCTATAGTACCTACATTCATTTTACCATGATTTTGTTATATTTATTTTTAAATTACACAGCAATACACATATTCCATAGAATATAAATCTGTTTTCACCTTTGAGACTGTTGTAATATTGATTGCTAACTTTTGTTCTAGTTTTGGAGAATATGCCTCCGGTTACACACACTTCTCTGCAACATGACAAATACATTCTGCAAGACTCCACCAACTGAATAATGTCAGCAGTATGGATTAGCAACAAGGCTACTATTACAACTGCCCTATCAAAAAGCAAACTTAATAAATAGTCAGAGCTGTCAAGACCCATGCATATTACGCAAAACAGGTATACAGGGCAATCTCCCTAGATTCCTTCCAATTCTGCCTCCTATGCCTTTGGGAAGTTGATGGAACACATGTCAAAATAATTCCTCAAAAATTCTTAGACCATCCCAGTGAATAATCTCTGTTTTCAGAGCTACATTTGTGCATCTTTATAATGCAGAGCATATAAAGTGGAGATGAAATTAATACATAAAACTGATAGAAAATACAAAAAATATGGGTAACGGATGTGTATTTGCAAATCACACCTCAAAGAGCTCAGGTCTTTGACAAAAAACCAACTTCTTTTCTCCAAGGGCTTGTCCATTTGTACGTACACAAAACAAAAATGGGTACAAGTGCCCACATTAAGTGGATTGCATGTCCTCAGTTTGATTGGCAGCTGATTTCTATTCATTAGACACATAACCTTATATACTGACTCAGCCATTGCTTTCAAGAATGTGAATCATTGGAGTGCATGACTAGCAAAATGACAAACTGGACTTGAGAAACAGGTTTAGAGTTTGTCTATCAAATTTAGGAGTTTGTATATAAAATGAACTTAATGAATTCTGCTGCAACAACTGAAGCCTTTGCTGCTATGACATATTCATTTTCTGTTCACCAGCAATGTGGTGGACTGCTCCAAATAGCATGTAAAGAAAAAACAACTGGTGGGAAAAGTTTCTGGAAACCCGAGTGCATCATTCTCATCAAGGAGAGAGAAATATGCAAAATGTACTGGCACAGTGATCACTGTGATCTCCAAAAATGCAGTCACAAAAGGTCCACCAGTTTTATGGTGCAGTGGCAAAGTAAAGATTTGGAAGTTACCTAGGCACCTAAAGCTGACCTAGTTGTTGGGATGAAACATCAGAAAGCCTGAGTTTATCCTATAACAAGCAGATGCAGATTTAAAAATACATGTGCAAAGTTCAAATCATCCCAAATGAAATTTTGTCCTTCAAAGCAAAGAGCAATTACAAAAGAAAATCAATTGCTACAAAACATAAACACAAACATATAAGTAGATCTATAAAGAATAAAAAAAGTCAAAGTTCCCAAAAGGAAATGTAACAATCAGTTCTCTGTCTCAAGCCTGCAATTGTTGGGAGGGATTGAAGAGCATGTGAAAAACACTGCATTTCTAACATTTCCTTTGTTCGTAAATAACCTTGCTGGCAAGGAACCACTAGTGATGCTACTTCCTACTGAAAATTCCACTGTTCACAACAATAACACAAAGAAACCCTGATAAAAACCACATTTCACAATGTAATCATTAACAGTAACGCCTACTATCTACTTCATAAAATACCTACAACTTTTAGCAATTTTATATAACAAATAAATTCAACAGTTTGTGTAACAGAATGCCTATTGCAGCATTTACCTGAAACAATCTAATTTCATTAAGGATATCTAACTAATTACTGATAATCCACAAATTATGGAGTTGGAAGCCTGATATTGGAAGCGTCAAATTAGATATTTGATTGTTTTAAAACTAAAAAAAAAAAATTATTTGCATTTATTTAATTTCAGTGGCTTTCACTTAAATGTCTTGTTGCAAGTTTCAGTGGCTTAAAAAGTACCACATAAAAATATAGTTTTTCAAAATTAGTGCAATTTAACTGAGCAATTTTTTTGAAAACTCTCACGAAGAATTTTCCAGGTGCAAGCTATGGAATAACTATGAAGGCACTGGAAGTTTGACAGCCCTGAACAAATTTAAGTAATGATAAATTAAAAATGAACAGCAATGTGCAAATGTGTATTCTGCATTATTTTAAGTGCTAAAAAGGTCAAATACATAAGTGAAAACTTCCACAAATAATCACACTAATGATGCAGTCAGTTATGCATGTATGTCATTCATCCAAAGAAGTTTCGCATGTATACAAAACCAGTTTCATGGAACTGCTAATCAATACTTGGCAGCCATGGCTGTATCAGCAACGGCCAATAAAACTGGGCCTGTACAGCAAAAGAGTTAAATTTAAGAATATTCCATCTAATACATGTTCCAGGGGCTTTCTACTTTGAACTAGTTCTCAGATTTAATCTTAAAGACTCAAGGCTTACTAGTGGCTGGAGTGTATTAGGCACATTCCAGCAGCTTTCATATTATTTTGAGCAAAAGGAATCCCATCCAGGTCACTCCCTAGGATCACTCCAGAATGCAAATCAAAGTAGAGGCAAACAGATTTACTTCAAAACTGCATGGCTGATCCAAATAAAAAAAAGTAGGATAACACACTCATTGCTGAATGTTACTTACTAGGAAAAAAAACCCAGAAGTGTTTAAAGCAAAGAAAAATCTAACTTCTGAGAGCCCAGAGCTGAATTTAAGAAGAATTAGTGTGATATAAAATAAACCTGTGATGTAAGATGGAACAAAAATATTTCAAACTTGATACAAGACCGTTGCAGTCAACTCTATGAAATACAAGTCTATCACACCCATGTGGGCATGAATCACTTGACTGGAACGGTATGCATGTGAAACTGAAAGCAGATGTACACTTTCATGACAAACTGGAGTCAGACATCTATTTACCAAAGTTTTAGATATTTTAGTCAGTAATATTAAATAAATGCCTCAGTACTGGCACACAGCAATGAAACAAAGTAATACAGATTCTCTCAACTCTTGTCAGATAGCAAGAGGGAATAAAATTATAGAGGAAATATTTGGTAAGTTTGAGCAATCTGAGTACACTGGTTAACTGTTAAAATAAAAATATATTACTCATAACACTGAGGCATTGCTGGTAAAGTGGAATAATTATTGTGATAGCAATCATTGTTGCCTCAAGAATGTGCAAACATTCTCTGCATTAAGTCTTTTGTCACCCAATCTCATCTAGCCATCAGATTCCTTTCGTGCTCCTCATCATGAAAACAGTTAAGAACCCAAAACATGAAGATTAGAGTCACATCCTTGAAGAGGAGTACTTTGTACATTTTCTGAATGGAAGTATGGCTGCATATGGTTTTTTGAGATACCAAATCAGAACTGCATCTCCATCCAGTAACAGTGAGATGATCTGCACCAGGGAGAACAGACACTTACAGAATCTGATCCTAGATATTTCTACTAGATTTCTCCATCCTTCTCATCCATTAAAATAAAAAATTCTACTGAATTTCCATCATCTAAAGATTTATTATAGTGAAATTATCAGTCTCAATTTTGTAATAAGTTGTTAATTATTATAATTACTGTTAATTGAGAAAGCTAAATATTATTCCTTTATTATTCTAGGTTACAGTTACTTACCAAAAAGCAACGATAAAAGCATTCCATATAATTTATAGATGACAGCCCTACATTTTCTAAAATGTGGCCTGATTCCCTAAATGTAGTTCCATGCCCACTTAATTTCTCTCTTGTATTCCATGGTTTATTCAAATGCAGAGGATTTAAAAAAAAGAAGTTTACCAATAGTCCAGGCAATAATCACACCACAGCCTCTAATATAAGAAACATTTTCCTTAAAGCAGAGAGTCCAATGGTCATGAATTGCCACATTTCTTCCTCAGGGACATTATTTTGTACCTATGAGTTGAGAAATACCTGATCACAACCAAATTGAAGTGGTCTGAGCAGAGACACAGCACTATTCACTGACTACATCACACAAGTAGATGTAATCATAATTTGGTTCCAAGGTCCATGAGCTAGAGAGAAGAAAGAAGGCATCACTAGGATCTTGAACAAAGGTGCACGAGCAGAGCTACACTTTTGGAAGGATGTGGCAGAAATTAACATGTTTGCAGAAATTAGATTAAACCTTCCATCCTACAGTGTGCCTCTTAGAGCAGCAGACCACACTGACACAGATAATGGTTTAAAGACTGAAGGTGAATTTTGACATTGCCACCAAAGAAGATGCCATGATTTCATTTGCTCTCTCTCACAGCACACTAATTTTGCATGGGTGGTGGGTGTCCAGATTCTCACTAATATTTATGCATTTATTCAAAAATGAAGTAACAAGGAAAAACAGTGACAGGGGATATGTTGAGAGAGCATACCGGTTAAAGCAACACAGAAAAATCCTTTTAAATTGTGAAAGCCGGAGCATACCACATCTGTAGGCCAAACTCTGCCTCAACCCAGTTTTCACCAAGTCCACAACTGATTAATATCCCCCTGCATAATGCCTAAGCTTTATTAAGTTTGTCTGACCTTTAATTATATTGTGGGACAGCCGTTTTTGAATATCCAAAATTCAACTGAAGTTTCTTTTCCTTTAACGGAAAAATACAATTAATCTTCAGCATCTGAATGTATATGATAGCAAGCAAAAGGAACACTTTGTACATCTGGATTTCTTGATGATACCTCACAGAACTACAGAAAAGTTTGTTCCCAGGATATAAGGTATCTATATCAGTTCAATATATACAAAGCACATTAAAGTATGCTGTTACAGATGAGAAATTCCTACTTATTAGAATGCCACTTAATACCTTATTATACATACAAGATAAGCTATCTTTTCCTGATTAAGGAATCTTTAATTCTAGGTCAACCCAGATTTCAAGTATCTCACTGTAAATACATGAAGTCATTTATAGGTCAATAATATGAATTTCAATCAAAGCTTTTAAAATTATCACCAAATTCTAGAGAAGTCATTGTAATTTTGGATGTCCTGGGGGCAGAACAGAAGGATAGGGGCTGTTGAAAGTCCCAGACATACTATCTTAGTTTTTCAGCCCTGGAATATCTGAATTACCTTACCCTGTAACCACACACCGCAAAGCTGACAACAGAAATGCTGGAATATAGACTGGAAATGTTATGAACTCACTTTTTCCTCTTTCCACCCCCACTTCCCCAACAAACTTAGACTAGAAAAAAGCAACAAATATCCATTTAAAAATCCATATTATCCTTAAATCTAAGTTCATTAGAATAAAAATTATGTATTTGAATGCTGAATTCTGCTTTGTCTTTATGTGAGCTGTACATAAGCTTTAAAATTGAGCATGTACCTTGATAGGTGTGGCCAGTGAACAAGCCATAATCATAATGCTTGATTGTACCTTAGTGATCCCTAAGAAAGCTGTGGGGTTTACTTGTGTCATTTGTATTTTCTGCACATTACTTGTCAGGGACAAACCAGTATTTGTTTCCATACTTTTAATTTAAAAAAAAGAGCATGTATTTACAATCATACATAGGACTTCCACTTCATAGTGAAAACTAATTTTGGATTGGTACTGTGTGAATGAGACCACTTTCCATGCTGGTTAGTTCACTGACTTACAACTTCAATAACTCTGATGTATGGCCTACATGCAGAATTTAACCAGTGCGGCCAGTTGACCACATGACAGCTAAAAACAACACACTGAAAATAAACACCTATCACAGGTTCTGGCAAAAATGTGATTCTAGCAGTTCAGTTCTGCATCCTTGATCTTCTGCATTTAATCTTTTTTATTAGTATTTTTTACTGTTTAGAAGTTATGAGTCACTCTCTAGAACAAAAAAAAACCAACAAAATGCATCCAACAATAAGATAAGTATAAGCCAACTTGCTATGCCCCCCTGCCAAAACATTTTTTACTTGGCTATGGATACTTTCTGGTTTCTGAAATGAGTCTTCAGCTTTGATTACACATAGCTATTGATTTTCTTAGTTACAAAAACAAGACTGCATTTTTAATCCACAGTTGCACAACTGTATTACTAGGCTCTGCTCCAGTTAACCAGTTATGAATAAAGTTACAGTTCTTGAACAAGATTAATTGTGTGTTTTTAAACTCATGTCAGAATTCTGGAAAATCGTAGCTGTAAATAAATAAATAAATAAATAAAAGTCTCATCTTCACAGACCAGGACTTCACAGGCAAACATACTTCCCAATTTTGAGGATAACATAAAATATACTTTGTCAAACTTCCCTACATGGAGGTGATCAGAGTATCAGCGTATTTTTTTCAAAAGCAAGTAAGACATAACTTAAATAATTTATCTTTAAGAGGAACATACTTTTAAACAACCTTTTGAACATCTGATATGAAACAAGTTATATTCTCAGGAACTGATTTTAGCTGCAGCATCACACAGTACTCTAAAAAAAAAAAAAAAGAGCAAAGTGACCTCCAACCTGAACAACGCTCTTGCTATTGGATCAAACTTCTATAATTTGCTTCAAGACCTGGAAGGAGCTTTACAGGAAAGAATTTCTAAACACAAACACAAAGCTGAGAAAATTAAGTGATTTTTAAGGAGCAACATCTGCCTCTGAATGACTGCAGTTCTTCAAGTACTGAAAATCAGGACTGAGAGCAGTGCATTTTTTCCTTACTTTTTATTTTTTTGTTCATTTTTTCATGGGAATTTTGAAGTAAAACAACAAAGTGGTGAAGCGGAAAGTGCTATAGAGATACACCACAGAGGGAGGGGCAAAAAAAGAGGGGTTAAAACCCACAAGTCAAACCAGTAAATGTATCATTCAAATATAACGCGCAACAATTACAGAGAAACTTTAAAGCAACTTACCTCGAGGGAGCGAGATCAAAGAGCTGTTTTCAGTCGGAGCTTGCTCTGGCCCTCCAGGCCCCGGAGGAAGAGGTTCTCTCACTTGGGACATCTGCCAGCTCTCTCGCCGAGTAACAGAGAGCCTGCACCCCTCTCCAACAAAACTAACACGCGACCCTGAAGGAACAAGTAAATGAAAGGACTCGTTAATGTATTTTATGCAGAAAACTCACGGCTCGGGGCGAGGGACTGAAGAGGGACAGTAGGGAAGCGGCGGCAACTTTCCGGCTCGGCGGCGGGCGCGCCCCCCGCCCCCTGCAGCGAGCACCCGCGGGGCCGGGGGGCGGGAGCGGCCGCGGGGGTGCCCGAGGGAGGAGGCGGCTGCCGGGCCGGCCGGCAGNCGACGCGCCCGCGGGCCGGGCAGGGCGGCGCGGGGCCGGCCGGCCGCGGGGCGCCGCGCTGCCCCCAGCCGGGCCTCCAGCCATGGAAATTCCCCCAGGAGACCGTAGCCCGTCAGACAGAAGTAGGCAAGAAGGGAAGAAACAACCCAGGGGAACGTGAAAGGGAGGCTTTCCAGCCCGGGCAGGGTTTGCAGGCGCAGCGGTGCCGGGCACGCTGCTTGGCGCAGCCGCTGGCTCCCGGGCTGGCCGCGGTGTCACGGATCCCCGGCACCAGTTGCGCCTCGGAGCGCGGAGCCGCATGTGGAGCGGCGCAGGCCCCTGCCCTCCGGCCTTGCCACCCGCCGCGGGCCCTGCTGGCGCGGACGGCCTTGCTGCCCCTGCCCTGACTGGTGACACGTAGTAAATCCATTAAAAGGACTTCACAGAGAGCACACAGAAATACTCAAAGAAAACGAAGAACAGAACAAGCAGTTTTCAAAAGTAGAACCCTAAAGTGCGAAGTACTTCCTCTGCTACCATCTGCCAAGTAGTGTTACCTGGACTTTCTCCATATGGGAAACAACATTTCTTTCCCATGACACAGTCTGATGTGATCATCGGTCTTATGCTCTGTTCTTGCCCACAACATGGAGCACTGCAATTATCCCTCACACATGTCCTGGTGTCCATAAGCTACATGCTTTTCTTTGCTTATGGGATCACAGTATGTCACCTTTCTCAGCTGAAGTGTGTCCAGGTTTAAAATGTATTTTCCTTAAAATTTACAAGATTTTTACTATTTTATTATGGTTTAGAACTTATTGTATTTTAGTACTTATTATAGTATAGTACTTATTTTACTATGGTTTAGTAAATATGCCAGCTTTACTGGTATGTTTCATGACAGTGACATATTTAGATAGATTTTTTGGGAAACAAAAGTAGGAATGTAAAATACACAAGTTATAGACTATCAGCATCCTAATATGAGAGACTATAGTTGATAGGTATTTATTTTGGTGTCACGCATGCTAAGCAATATGCATAGTTATTAAAAGTTAACTTATTAAAGTTTAGCCTTTCCCTGACATGCTTGCAAAACAACCAGGATGAAGTGTAAATACCTGACTAGGAGCTAGTTCTATGTGAATTCCACACCCTTCAGAGCTACTAACTCTTATTTCAAAAGTCATCAGTAATTTTGCACCACTGTACAGCTTTATTTTTGTCATTTTTGGTGCAAAAGAAAAGTGTGATGAAAGGTGCATATGCTTTCCTCTGAAAAATACTTTAATTTTCAAATACTTCAGTAACCTAAGGTGTTCTTCGGTGCAGCATTTCTTTAAACATTATATGGAAAATGGGGGGTGGGGGGGAAAGATGTTTTATGTAGGAAAGAAGCTGTGCAAAAAAAATTCATTTGGGGCGAACAAAGGTATTATTTTACTGTGTAATAATAATATTGATCTCAATATCTACACTTTTCATCTATGCAAACATTGCACAACTTTCCATAGTCCCCTCCTTGCTGTCCTGGGGGCAGTCTGATCAAAACATAAGGTAGAATGACTTACCTCAAACTCCCAAGTGAGTCAGTAGCAGAAGAAAGGTTATGACTCACCCTCAACATACAAGCTTGTGTTTTTCCCTCTGAAACTGGAAACACAGCAGAGAGCTGTGGGAGGAGCAGCAATTTAGCCAACCACACCCTGCTTCCAAAATATTTCATTGGATAGTAAATGCGTATGAAGAGCTGATACCACCCAGGGTTGGTATTTTGGTGGGTTTTTTTAACCTTATCTATGAAACCCACATGGTCAACTCCCATGATGTTCAGTTTATCTTCTTTAAAAAGATGATGGGACGAGCTCACCCTGACAAGGTTCAGTTGTAGAGTCTAAAGCAACTAAGTGAATTTACAGGATCTTCAGCAGACAGTACAACCGATGCAGTCAGAGGTAGTCCTGAACAAAATCAGATTAAGAAAAGGTAAGAGAATTCAATACACAAAAAGCACAATTCACTGAAATAGTACATTAAAAATATTATGCAATACTCAACAGATTGCAAACCAAAGGCTGTGATTGGAAAAAGATGGGTCCAGATGCGGTTCCTGTTAATGAGATACCACAGATAGGCAAAGCTCATTGGCACACGCACTTCCTGACAGTACAGCACACTGCTAACAAATACTCAGCAAATCTAAAATATTTGTTCTATGACTTTCTTGTAAAATATGTATCATTCTAAAATATTATTGGCAATTCTCAGGAAGTGGGCAGTTCAGATACTAACACCAGCAGCCTTTCAAGTAGGCTACAAATTTGAGATATACTGTGTCTTACTATAGCAACCGAGTTCCTGGCTGCTGCACATATGTATTCCAATATAGTCTTCCATTGCTAAACCATAAAATTCAGGTCTTACAGGCAATTAAGGGCAGATCTTGGGATTGATGTGAAGAGAAATTCAAAAGCCTTGTAAATAGAAAATAAATATGGTTTGTAAGCAAGTTAAAATTTCATTAAAGGGAAAAAAACCCACAAAAACCCTCTGATCAAAACAAACTAACAAAAAAAAAAAAAAACAAAACAAAACACAAAAATCCCAAACCAACCAAACAAGCTAACAAAAACCAAAAAACTCCCCCAAAAACGCCCACAAAACCACACCCTGCAAAAAAACCCCGCACACCACCATCATAATGAAAAAGCTGTCCAAGTTCCTTTCTCTATTAAAAAACATTAATTAAAACACAGTTCTATTAAAAGTGCACAAAATGTAGAATATAATCCTGTTTTCAGGACAAAATTGTTTAGCACCATTTCCTAGACTGAGCTTCTACACAAGCCATACAAAAGATATTATCTGCAGTCAAAACAGACTTGTCACTGAAGAAAAGAAAGTGGTTTAGAAAGATACAAGTTGTTTATTTAAAGTAAACCTACAACATTCCAAAATTAACAGCTGCAGAGGTTGTTTACTCACATTATTAAAAAATTGAGCTATTTTTCGAGCTTGAATTTTCCTAGGCAAACTTTTAGCGTTTATGAGTTTTTGGATTTCAAATAGTTTGCATTGGAGGAAGTTGTGGATAGCAGAGGTGTCCATCTCAGAAATGCAGTAGGAAAATTGTGCATAACTCTTCCAATAAAAATGTGGTCAATAGAAATTATTTAAGGATCAATGAAGGTCTAGGTAGTCAAATTTTTCTCCCATCCTAACACAACCCTTTCCTTCCCCAAGGCTACTCTTTAGCTGATGCTGATTTCCTTCTGTCAGGAGGAACAGTGGAAACTGAAGACATTTTACTTCTCTCTTAACACCCTTAAATAGTTCTGAATAATGGACAATAATGTTATTCCATCTTTTTGTGATTGATTGCTTGTACCTCAGTACCTGTGATTCAAGTTATTCTTCTGCTATGCCTGAAAACATGATTTTCAACTTTGTAATATGTAATTTTAACATACATGTATTATTCTAAACTTCATCAGTCTTTTCAGTATTAGGATCATGGCAGGATGTCTGTCCTAAGTATTTTATAGTGCAACAAGGCTGAAGTGGAAAGACAGTTATACTTAAAAGGGCTAAATAAAAAACTTGGAGTTAAAACCAAATTATATTGTAAAATAACATAATTACAAGTGAAGCTTATAAATTTTTTTAAAATAATTTTTAAAATATAGACTAAAAGCAGAATTACCCCCAATATATGCATAAAAGGACAGTAAAAGAGAATTTGGAGATCTCTGTTATGCTTGGTTTGGAGTACTTTTGGTTCTTGGTGTTCATGACCTAGCTTTTATATTAGCCTTCTGCAAAGCATCCTGTAAAAAGCCATGTAAATTGTCAGGTGCCAGGGCAAGGCTGGTTGCAGCTGTGTTGTAGATGAGGATGTGTACTTCATACAGCATAAAGTGCTGTGGGATTGATGTGCCTTAGACACCAGCTGGTCCTCACAGGGCAACCAACCCCTTTTAGGCCAAAGAAATCCACCTCCAAAGAGCACTAACAGAAACAAATAAACAGTTGAATGTCTAAAATGAACTAGAGATGTGCAGATTTAACTCCTTCTGTAACCAGAACTGAAATAAAGTTATGCATTATCTTTTAGAGGAGCAACTTGTTCCAGTAGTGCTGTACCTAGGAGCAAGAGGTTTTTCTATGATAAAGAATTCTTATCCAGGTTTGATGTTTTTCTGCTATGGGATGGACCCCACAGCAGGGAGAAAGGGAATATGAGGCTTAATGCTTTCTGATCGCTCGAGGTATTTTTCTACATTTTATTTTTTTGTTTAGACTAAGTATAAGAAATATAGTAGCATAAGAAATAGTTGCTGCAAAATATTGTCTAACACAGGTGGTAAAGACTTCATTAAAATTGATAAATTATTAAGTGAAACAAATAAGATTCCCTGAGATTAATTTTTTTCTGATGAAACTCTAATGAAGTACAAGGAGTTGCATGAAGATGAATTCAGCTCAACAAGCTTTGTCGTGCTTAGGGCGAAGCACATCACATGGCCTGGCTTAAGACAGTTTCAGCTATTCCTTAGCAAGCTCAAGCAAGTAGATCACTCAATAATAGATCTCATGAAAAATAATAGATCCTATATTGAGGCATGGAAAATGACGTTTCATCACAACAAAATGGCAACCAGTAATTCATTGCATTCCTACAAATAAGTCAAAAACAGTATACAGTTACAGCTGTGCTGGATTGCAACAATTAATTAATTTGCATATATTCCTTCAGTTATTCAGCTTTTCCCTTTACAGTTAATATTGCACCTTCATTAATAAAATACTTATTTAGGACATCAGAAGAAACAAAATTCAGTAAAAATTAATTTTTCAAACACTGTACTGATTTTTAAGGCATTGAAGATGAATTGGAACTTGTAGTGACATTAAAGATCATCTCAGTAAAGGCAAGTGATGGACAACAGCATCGTTTCAGTTAACTGGCCAGGAATTTTAAGGGACTATTGATTAAACAGTGTAGCTATCTTAACACAGAATATTGTAATATGAGTTATAGAGACTTAATAAATTTATTGTCACTTAATGAATTTGCCTGCAGTATTTAGTTCTAATAATCCTAGAGGCTATATTTATAGCATTCAAAAAATGGAACTAAATATTTCTGATGCTTTTCAGGTTAACAAGGCTCCTTATGCTTTTGCACCCTGAGAAGTATCTGGATCTGGCATTATTCTACATTAGTATTTCATGCGCATTCCTTACAATTGTGAGTATTCATGAAATTTACATTACCTTTTCTCAGCAGTATCAAACTAATCACCAATATCAAATGATGTTTAAAAAAATACCTTATCTAGAATTCTACAAAACCAAAAATATTTCCATGTGTAAAGAATATCTAATCAATCTGTTCCCAAAAATTTTAAATCTGAAAATGCTAAACCAAGTATGTTTTACAAATACAATAAATAATGCAATGGAACAGAAGACTCTATGTTATATTGCTGTGTGAGATCATGGTAACACATCCTGAGATCTATAAAAATTTAGTTAATTCTGTACGTCTTTTATATGAGTTAATAATACAGAGTACAGATGCTCATTTTGAACTGCAAGAGAGTACACTGTGAATGAGTATTAAAAATATTGTGCATTCTATTTTATATTTTCATAGTATAGAATGCTTTTACTTACATATTGTGTATTATTCCTCATACATATTCAGAGCATATATTGTAACAGTTCCTTTGGAATCACTAACATGTAAGCTGTGAATGTGTATTAACAGCCAAATACATTTGCATATTATGAGTCTATAATACTGAATGCACAACCAAATTGTTGATAAAAAGTCATTGCTATACATAGAAACAGAATCTATTTTCTCATGCTTCTCACTCACAACTATGTTATCTTGCAGTTATTTCTCACCCATATCTTAACAACTGAAAAAAAGAAAAAAAAAATACCAGTACAACAATAATTGGGAATTATAATTTTCTTGAAGTAAAATATTTTGTGGGGGTTTTTGCTCTGTATCATAATCAGTATTTCTTTTAATTGCCTGAATATATATATGTTTCTGTTTTTTCATTTTGGTATCCATAGATGACTGGACCAAACTCTTAGCATCAAATCCTCATTCAGACAGTACATATAAAATGCAGATCATAGGAAAAACAAACATAAATATTATTCTCAGACAGTTCCACTAGTATTTTTAATGTAATGATTTTGTTTATTTGTATATTTGCCTAAAATAATGGGGGGTTTGCTGGCCAGGAACATGCAATTCTCTAAATTGAACAGAACGATATTTACAAAATAATATTACACTATAACGTAATAAGAAAATTTCATTTGTATAAAAAAATTATTGTTTGTCTACATTGACAGATGTCTATTCTGGCCCCCATGCAAGTAAGAATGGAAAAAGACACCATTTTACTTTCCTAAAACAGGGAATGAAGGAAAAGTCTTCTGCCTCAGTTTCTTACTTAGAAAAATTGAAGTTATACAAATCTTAGGTCCAGATCTGATCTAATTCTGTGACTGTGCTTCTAGGATGAGGATTTTCCTCAGGAAGAAAAAGAAAAGCTAAGGACCAATTGCCTCTTGCTCAGTTCTCTTCCTCATCCTATAGAGTTGCTGAAATAACTGGAAAGACACAAGAGGAAATTACCTATACCATTTCAAGGACTGTATAGTTGTCATCCTGGCTATTAGTAAAAGGTTGAATTTGGGAACAGTAGAGTGACTTGGGCCTCACACCGATGAAACAAAATCAGATTCTTGACCCATAGATACAGCAACTTGAAAGCTACTGCAAAATAATTTCCTCTACAGTTTGCAGGGAAATACATAATTTAGGAATTTGGTAAAACAAAATGAAGAATATACAGAACAGATTTCTATACATAGCCTGTAATGTTTGTGTAAATGTCTGTCTAGACACCCGTAGTTAACTACACTTGCAGTGTGCATGCGTAAAGGATATGCTACGTTAGACCATGAGATTATACATTTATCCTCATTTGTGAAGGTGGATGCCTAGAGCTCATGAATGGAAAAAGATATGTTATAAAGTATTTAATCCTAATCAATATTTATTAAAGGAGACAAAGTAACAGTAGCACAAAACTACAGTACTTTACTAGAAAAACCAGCAAGCCAGACTTCTTATCATGCAATTATTAATGAAGTTTTATGATTTATTTTAATCCTGAAGTGGGTTTTTTAAAACTCTAATTATATTAATGTACTAAAAGAAATACAATTGTCATTAATTTCATTAAGCATGACAGGTAACAGTTTCAAAGACAAATGAAACTTGTGAAAATTGCAAGTTAAGGTTGAAGTAACAATATGATATCAATGGGATGGAATTGTGTTTCTCACTGCATTAATCAATAGTAAAATTTATTTTTTAATGTGTGAAGGATGTTTAGTTTCATTAATTTATGACTAGATTCTTTCTACTTATGTCTTTCTGTCTTTGGATGTCTATCTGTTTATAAATCCACAGCCAATCTCATAAAATATTACTGTTGGGAAAGAATCAGTTTTCTGCATACTGTGTGCAATTTGTGATACTGATCATGTAACTGAGTCAATTAAAGGAGACATGACTCTGTTAAAACTGCAAAACTACTATTGTCACTTGTGCTATACTCTGTGGGTAATCAGAAGATTTACATTTGTTCAGTTTGTGATATCTTACTCGTCTTTGCAAACCACAGGCTACACCTGCAATCCCCTAGTATAACCTAGATTTTTAATTTCCAGTTGTGAATACATAAACTGCTGAACCAAGTCAGCATTATATTTAGCTTAGCAGAGCCTGTGTCATAGGTCACAATCTGATGCTCTTGAGCTGGAACTGAGAGGATGCTGCCATAAAATATTTTCATTACAGCTTTATGG
Source organism: Dicaeum eximium (assembly GCA_013396995.1). Classification (NCBI taxonomy): domain Eukaryota; kingdom Metazoa; phylum Chordata; class Aves; order Passeriformes; family Dicaeidae; genus Dicaeum; species Dicaeum eximium. The sequence continues at coordinate 770,203 of VWZP01006227.1, read as the reverse complement.
CTCAAAACACAAACACACAAATGCTCCATGCTGCTGTCCATAGATGGGGTTTGCTTATGTTGCACTTTGTGATAGCCCATGTAGTGAAATTTTAGTACATTGGGATAAGTGAGCAGTTAAAGACTTTAATTTCCAGTGCAGTTAATGAGCAGTGGTAAGGTGTGTGTACAGTAGACTTTTATGGGCAGCTATGAGAAAGAATGCTTACAGCACCTGAACAGAATAGAATAAACAAATATTTGGACTATTTTCTCTAAGCATGGATAAATAATGTATAGATGATAACTGAAACATAAATTTCAGAAATTATGAGAGGAAGCCATTTAATCAATCTCTTCCCCAATACTATAAAGTCAATACATGAAGGGTTTCAAGAGCAAACCATTAGTTCTGTGTTGGAATACAAGGGCCTTTCCAACTGAAAATATAGTTACTACCAAATATCAGACAGTACTGAAACTTACCCCTGTCAACAGGTCTAAGCTTGCTAGGGGCAAGACATAATGTAAACATTTTCATGTTGAATGTAAACAAGTATGAACCTGTTGGTAGCTTTCTCTGCTAACAGCACATATTTCTGCTCTCTGCAGGCTGTGTAAGCTGTAGGTTATGGACTTGCAACTTATATTGTTCTTTACATCTCCTGTACATCTGGCTCATTATTCCCATAACCTGCCAAAATTCACATATAAGTGGTTATTGTCTCTTAAACTTATTAATCCAGTTGATTAAGAGACAATGTTGATAGTGGAGGAGTACACGGGACAATTTATGGCTTTTGAGAGTGATTAAATGCTGAAATGGAGCTGAGGCATTTGATACTCACAAGAGCTATTTGGTGTTGGAATATTCCAGCCACATGACTGTTTTCCCATCAGCCAGTAAGAGAAACACATTTAACAAACAATGTTAAAAAGACAGATTTTTCTGGGTAAATGAAGGTTGGAAAGCAGTTGAGAGCCCCAGCTCATCTCCCATGAAGTGCAAGCATAGGTAAAGTTTGTACAGAATTTGGAAGGAGTATGTTCCTCTCCCTAAGAGGAGGCCAAGGACAAATTATTGCCCAAGGGTGTTACCTGCATAGAAACTGAGAGCTGAGACTGAGGTGTGAACATATGTGATTTGAGTTAGGATTTATGACTCATTTTCATATTGCCACTGTAAGAGGGTAACAATTATCATCTGCCAGGCTGGCCTGTTAGCACATGTTGGAAACAAGTCCAGTGCGGTGGCAGTTCTCCGGTCTCATGGGAACAGCCTGTTTCATTTATATCCCCAAAAGTATAGATGAAGTAAGGATTGACACCTTAGGAAGAGGCCATTACAGAATTAGAAGGGAGGTTCTGGTGGAAAAATTTCCTAAGAGCTTGGAGAGGAAGTTGAAGTTGAGTTTGGAGGTTTTTTGGGTTTTTTTTTTTTTGCTAGTTAATGTTGTGAGTTTTAAGTAAAAGGCCAATGCAAGGATATTACTTCATATTTTTTTAGACAGTGAATACCAAGAAACTCAAATCATTTTCACACAGTAGCCTGCTATATACAAAACAGCCATGTTTGGTTAATATGGGAGTTTTTACAAAGGAGGCATTACTGGTACTCAGGTTAAAAGAAGGTTAGGTCTTCTGCAGCTGAACAACTAAACCCAGGAACATTAGTTTGTAATCTGGTGATTTACAGAGCTGGGGAAACTAATCTGATGACATTTATGATCATCATTCTCCCTCTTCCTCTGAACTCATATGCATCAGTCTAAAGCTATATGAAATTCAACCGTTTTAATTTAATGGAATGAAGAAGGAAAGTCGAAGATGCTGAAGAGTTGGGCAGTCAGGTTTGGAGAGTCTCTCTAAGCAGGAAACAGATAACTTTGCTCCACTGGCAAGCTGGCACTTCCTTGAGTGATAGTCAGAAAAGAAATATAATATGTTTGTCATTTTCACTGCTAATTATGGAGAAAAAAACCATAAGGCCTTATTTACTCCAACAGTTTTCTGTCTTCAGCTTTCTGATGTTCTCACAAATTATTCGCAGAGACAACAGGGAGGAAATCTGAATTAGTGAACATACTTAATAGTACTTTTTAAACAGCATCCTGTCAAGAACAGGAGATGGACTACAACTGCACAGTAAGATACATGAGTACTTTTATTATAAAAATTCTATGTCCCAGCTGCATTTCTTTAAACATAGTTTCTTCTGCATTTTTTTAACACAGGAAACCTCAACTCTTCAAAAATCTACCACAAACTTTCGCTGCATCTGCAAGCAAAACATTTAATCTTTGCATGTCTCCTTTAATTAAATAAGAATGGCAGTATTTGCTTCCCAAGAAGGTTGAATTTGCCTGGGATCCTGGGATGCCAGGTACCAGTGAATTCCAAGCAGTTATTATTTGTTAAGACTCTCAAGGCAAAAATCTGCAAAATCAGTGAACACATGTGTAAATAATCTTCACCAGGACCATGTTAGGGGTCTCCATTAGGAGGCACCATTACTGGATTTTTAGTCTTGCCTATCAGCATTCCAGTTTGGCCATTCTCACCTGTGGTATTATTGACAGAGAAGGCTTCACCCACTTTTGCTTTCCTCAGGCAGTCAGAAAGGATGTGATGACAAAATCAGAGCTTCCACAAGATAGCAGGGTAGTTATCTCTGAGAGCATACTGGGCCACGGTTCAGAACAATCCCACAACATGATTTAGAATTTGACGGGGCTCTCGTTAAAGACATAACAAATCAGCTTGCTCATTCTTGGGATGATAATGCCATTTCAGTGAAGTACAACTGAGTTCCTTTTACATTTTCTGTGTGCAGCAAAAAACTCCATAACAATACTGTTGAGCCTTCTGAAATGAATGCTTCTTGAAGCAATAAATCTGTTAAAGAAAAAAAATAGTTTCTGGGCACCTGGGCTATGTGTTTAAGGATTTGAACTTTCCTAATGCCTAAAATCTGGGGGAAAAGTCCAGAAAGGACACCCAATTAGAAGGATATTGACTCATCCTGACAAAGAGGTGGGGGAAGGGAGAAAGGGAGGAAGGAGGGAAGAGATCAAGGCTCACAACAAAAGGCCTATTCATTTATAACAGCTTGGCTGTGGAACCATTCCAGCATGCTTAAAAATACTTTATCCATTAGTTGGGAGCTCTTTTCTAAATGACAACTTGCTGCCCACATCTGACCACAACCAGCTCCCTTTTCACACTGAACATAGTAAGGTTCACGTTGTCAAAAGCAGCTTGCCACCTCTTCTGGACGTTGTAAGGAGGTGAGGCAGAGTAAAGCAAAGGTTCCCTGTGAGAAACAAAAATCCCTGACCTCCAGCAATAGCGAGGGGAAGGACAATGACATTCAGTTCCTCCCAGACTATTTTAAAAGAGGACAAGTGAATACAGCATTTAACTAGAGTCCTCTTTGCACGAAAAACAGGAAGAGCATTTTAGGTCAATCAAGTTATTAAAAATAAGATAATTTATTACCTCAGTATATGAGCTCAGCAATAGTCCTTTGCAATTTTATATGAGGCTCTTTATGCTAAGCTCTGATCACACACCTGAATAAAATCATCAAACATATTTCACCAATGTTCCTACATATTAGCCAAGAGATATACATTTTTAATTACAAATACTAAATACTTGTTGAACAGCAGGATTTTTTTAAATCAAATTATTCTCTCCTAGGAACACTTCCTCCTCAGTTATAAAGCAGTATAGCTGGAACTATTAATATTTTATGCTGGGGACTGTGGATACAACTTCATACAAAAGCTTTTCTTTATCTGAAATGTGACTGTTACTGTAAAATTTGCACTCCTATCTTTTCACAGTATTTTGTTGCATATGATTTCAGAGTGTAGTTTGAGGAAAATGAATGTCTGGTTTAATGTGTGTTTATTTCTCTTGACACATACGTTGTGTCCTTATGTTAGTTTGCATTGAGACTCTGGAGAAGATTCTGGGAGAATACTGTGCAGTTGATCTTCTCATCAAAGTATCAGCTTTTCTAAACGTGTCATTCAGCTACAGCAAAAAGTACTCTATATTACAATATATGCTATCTGATTCACCTTCTTACAAGGATCATCTTTGTAACCTTCTCTCATGTGGATATTCTTAATAACACCAGCTTTATGTAAATGCAAAAAGACTACATCTGTATCTACAGTATCTGTTTAAAATAAAAATATGGGGAAAAAATACTTAGGTTCTTATAACAAAGCATTTAATAATTTATATTTGGAGTTTAGATTTTAGATATAGAACAAGAAGGTTTGTGAGAATTCCTTGTTTTCTTTTCTTTGTTTAGTTGATTACTTTCAAGCTAGCATGCAGAAGCAGCGGTTAAAGTTGACATTGTAAACAAATATTCATATGTGTCCACTTAGTTACTCCTGAACATTATTTTAGTGTAAAGAACTGAGTGTACAATAGCTGTCTTTTTAGTTTCCTAAGACAAGATAGCTCTTAACCTAGGTTTGCAGGTACCTTGAAATATTTATGAGCAATACAGTATGGATTCTAAAATATATTTCCTTTAATGAATACTGGCATGTTGTAACCCAGCGCTGCAGAAGGCCTAAGAAAAATGGCAGGGCAAGATCAAACATTTGTTTACATCTCACTTCCAACAAAGTATTTTACTTTGGCTGGCCTTTATGTGGATGTAAAATTACATAATGCAGTAAACCACAAGCCAGCTAGAAAAGAGAGACCACAGGTCACACTGTCCAAAATGAAGAAACAAAGTCTGGTTATAGTTTTATCATGAGAAGTGCTATCTACATTTTATGTGCAGTGCTGGGCTTGTAAATGTTTCTAATTTAATGGGGCAATGTATCCAGACGTTAATAGCTCATTTCATTTTCTAGACTACATCAAAGAGCAAGATGACCTCTATGCAATAGCAGGGATGAAAACACTTCCTCAATTCTGAGCCCAGATGCAAGGCAATTGCAGAAGCCTTCCTGTCACTGCTCATCTCCTGTCTTCTGATGAGTTGGCTGGTTGGGGCTTTTTATTTAAGAGCAACATTTACTTACTCCTTAACAATGCCCTGAAGATTAATTTATTTTCATACCATATGAAATATGAAATGTGCTAGGAAACATTTCAATTGTGGAAGTTAGGGTGCTGCTATCAAGCTGTGAAGGAGAAACTATCTGGTGTTGTCTGTTGACTTTAAGGTCCTTGCTCTGTCACTTCTCAGAAAACACATCAGGGCAGAAGGAAGGGGTCTCATGGGCAGCATCCTCTTTCTAATCCACAGTGGGAAATGCCCTGTGGCCCTCAGCCAGAGGGCACTTCTGCAGACTGCTTCCATGTCCTTAAGTTCTCATTCCTACTTGGGCTTCTCTGTCAAAAGTACTTTTAGCTGAGGTTGGATCTTAATGTATATGCACAGATGTTAATCAGACAAATTGGACCCTCAAGCAAAAGAGAGTATGATCAGCTTGTCTGTATAGGTGTAGCTCATAGATCATGGTCCACCTTCTTATTGAATTCTAATTCGTGGGGCTAATGGACTCCTAAAAACAAAGAAACACTTAAAAATCTCTGACTCATCAAATATAAGCAGTCTTAAGCGAGATCTTAGTACCAAAAGAAGCTGATTATTAATGGCAATATTACAGTGACTACCTCAAAACCAAAATGTCACTATTCTTTTTGTCTACAGTAACAATGTCCTGTTCTCCATCCATAGCATGAAACTTGAGGTGCATTTGCATATCTTAATAAATTAAATTAACTTTTCTAGAAATAAAACTATACAAAATACAACATGAGGCAGAGTTAAGCACATATTAATCCTGTTTATGGGAATATATAAGGAAATCAATGGTTCTTTTAATTAAATATGTAAAATAAGGAGAGAACATAACAGACCACTCATCTCTGTATCAGGTAAGACTGAGTTCAAAGTACCTCATCCCCTTGTCTCTAATATTAGCCTGGAGAAGATGCCACTTATTTTGTCTCCACCTTTTCAGCAATTATCCATCTACTCAAAGACTTTCCCTACTACTCTGTGGCAGCATAGTCTGTTTTACAAGAACATTCTAAAGAGGGCAAGAAACATTCCAAAAAGCCTTTTGGCATTGTAAGACAACTTTGGCAGCTGCATTGCTCTTGTCTTGTAGTGGTTGCTAACTCCTCCAGTGAACTGTATGCAAAATTTTAGATGTGGCTTTTCTTTACAAAAGCAGCACTAATTGCCCTCAAACGTATCATATTTGTTCCATGTCTACTAATGCTTTTCTTCTACTCTGCTTGTAATTGCCCAGTTCAAATGAGAAAAAAATAGATCCATTGATCCTCCTTGAAATTTTTTTTAACAGCAACATATACAACATATATGTAAATTCCATTGATTGGGTAGCAAAGCAGTTTTAAAAAAAGGTTGCACACTGTAGTAAAGAATCTGGCATCTTCGTACCTAGATTATTCTAAAGTTCTTACTTTCAAAAATGTTGTTATCTTTTATTCTTAACTAATGATTAGCTAATGTCTCTACAAACTCTTATTTACTTCTTGCAAGCTTCTTGTTCTTTAAATGTGTTAAAAATATATTTTTATATATTTTGCAAGTTTGTCTTTAATTCATATTATTTCCAGTTTATTTCTTTTTAGAAGTTTTTTTCATTCTGCTGTAGTTCTTTTTGACCAAAATTAATGGATTTTTTGCTTTGTTTTTCTGTCAGTGATTTTGAAATTAGGTACATTATGGCCCCTGTCATTCTAAGCTGTCTGTGTTAATTGCAAAACAAGACTAAGCAGTTAAAGCCTGCTATCTTTTTGCTTGCAATAACATTTATATTAACACCTTTTTTTTTAATGTAGGGGGAGATTAAACGAACTCCTGATATACCTAGTAAAAAGCAGTAGTGGGAGATCATGTTACAAGGCTATTAGGATAGCATACTGGTATTTAATTTTTTCCTGGTCATTCCAAAGATAGAGAGTGACAGTAGCCAAAAACTAGTATGACTCAGTGCAAATGACCTTCACATCATCTCCAGCCAGTGGCAGTGGGACAATGTCCCATGCATATTGCTGAGCTGAGGACCATTGTCAGCATCAGTTTTCAATTCTCTGGCCCAAGGATGAACAGATGATTGCTCCCAGAGTAACCACTTGGATATTGCCTCACATGACAACACATTCAGTGCTTTCCCAGAACTCCACTGGGTTTTGACACCTTCCTCTGATCTATATTGTCTTGCCACACTGTCCTGGGGCAGTCAGGTCATTGTGGTGGTGAAGAGCAGTGACCCTGTACAGAGCTGCTTGCTGAGGTGGTGGGTTGCACATGGTACAGAAAATATGGCTACTGAAGAGATATAAAGGACAGCATGTTAGGGCTGCAGCTGTTGTATTGGGCCTTTCATGAGCACAGCCAAGCTGCAGTCCAGGTGTCAAGATGATCCTCCAGCCTAGAAGAATCTGTATGTGGCCTCTCACCCCCACAGACAGGACAATGAATGACACCTACAGATTAAACTGTGTAAAAAAGCCCAAAATATTAAACCAAATACAGCAGGCAACACTGACTATAAAGAAGAAATTTGGATTACCCTGGCAAAACTAACGTTACATGGGTCAGAGATGGCCATTGACTTTTACCCAGAAGGTTAAATAAAACTAAGGGGTGCTACAGTGTGGTTAGTACCTGACAGGATGCTAAATTTTACTCACCTTATAGGTAAGCCAGAATTTGGACACAGACGTTTGGCTGATGCAATAGCATCCCATGTTCACTGCTACAGTGTCACTCTGTATTCAGGAGGACTGCCAAGGAGAAGTTTAGAATTTAGTCAGTCATGGAGCATGTTTAACATGTGGTTTACAATCTGAAGAATCGCAGCCTGATCTGCAAGAGTGGGCTCTCCATGACTCATCCTTGTGGCTGTTACCTGCATCATTTGCGGTCTCAATCAGCTGTTAATGTTTCTCCTGTAAGATTATAAAATAATTGCAAAAAACTCAGATTAGGAGGTGTAAATGTCACTTAAAGCTCATTTCTGTTTCATGTTCTATCCAGCATTCTCTGTAGGCAGCAGATGAGGATCTACAGAAAAACAGGATCCTAGAAACAAACAATAATAACAAGACCTAATCAGAGTGTAATAATCTTTTGAATTGCACTTATGTTGGAAGGTAATCACTGATATTCACACGAAGCTGAATAAGTAGCATTTCATATGGACTTCATAGTTACAGAAAGAAAATAAAGAATTTGATTTCCTAAAGAGCATCAGGAACAAAATATGAAGAAAACACAGCTCTAAAGTTTAAGCACTGGCATTCAGGAGAGCTGTATTTTCTCCATTATGGCATAAGATCGGGTGAACGCTTAAGCAAATTTTGTGTCAGTTTTTTACAAATGCTGTGCTTGAACACATTTTTCAGTTAAAATATTGCAGCAATGGGGTGTCCACTGGGTCAAGAGTATAGAGACAAGCCTATGTGAAAACAGGCTTGAAAACTATGTGAAATCTAGGTATCTTAGCTGGTTGAAACTTCTGTTAGGAAGTTATAAGCACCACCGTGATTAGATGCCACATGAGGGATTGCCAGGATAGGTTTAATGACAAAGGATCCTGGGAAACACCACCAAGGTAAGGAGTTGCCACCCTACGTCTCTTGTTCCAGTGGCAGCAAAGTTTCATCCACAGGAGAGCTGCTATTGGCACTGCCTCCACTTGTCAGCGTGTGCAATGAGAGGGGTCTCAGCACAGACATGCAGTTAGACACCTACATCTGGGGGCACTGCACTATAGTCCTACAGTGTCTCACCTCTTGTGTTTTTAAAGTACAGTAATATACCTACTTCACTAGTGAGTGCAAAAATAAACTTCCAGTTTATGTGAGGTGCTTGAAGAAAGGACGTTGTTGAGTAAGAATTGCCTTTTTATTTATTTATCAAAGATGTCATTCACTGTTAGGATTTCTTCACAAAATTGAAATGCCTGAATAAAGTTAGGCATTAATAGCAGAAAATACAACACTAATTCCACATGTAGAAGACCAGCATTTTTCACAAAATAAATATAGAAAGAAAATAAGATTTCAAACCTCTGCTTTTTTCATATACATACACTAAAACAATATATATACATTATACAGATGCATGGGCACAATGCACATGTCCTAGCCACTCGAAAGCTTTTTTATCTGCTTAAAAAAAAATGTGTCTGCAACATGATACTGAATGTATGCATTTTGTACAGGTTTATTTGGTTTTTTTTGATTAAGATAAAAAACTGTGCTTTTAATTGCTAAAATGTAGCAATTAAATATCTGAAAGGAAAAGAAGTATCAAGTATATTATTTATATATTTATCATATACCATCACATAATCTTTACATTCATAAATATGGTAATCAAGGACAGTGGACTTTAAAATTAACCATATAGCAGAATGTGAAAAGTAGTATTTTAGTGGTTCATGATAACAACCATAGTGTGATATGAGATTCTTTATATACACAAATATGATCTTTAAAATGGCCTCTATCAGCTTAAAAATGGACAATATCATGAAACTTGTTAAAGCCAAGATGAACTGTGGCACCATATCCAAATGCAGAAAAAGACAATCACATTTTTCGACATTTCTACTGCTGATGGCATTGAAATGTCAGCAAAGCTCAAAGCAAAAGTACACAATAAATTTGATATTACACCACATGTTTGATTAAGCCCAAGGGTGAAATTGTAACCTGCAATTTTATTCTGAGTCAGTAGATTTCTGACACATTTTGATTTTTAACAAAGGGAAGCTCAGTCTTAAGGCTTCACAGAATTCAGCAGGACTGTCATTGTTTTATTCAGACTCTGCTAGAAATTGGTCTTTACAAGCCCAGTGGACACAAGTGCATTAATAAATTTTATTATTGTAAAAACTGTTTCCACTGAATTGTTTCAAATAGCAAGGCTATGACTATACTCAAAATGCAGGCTATTAATTAATGACACGTGTGGAGAAGCAGCAACAATATTTTCTGATGAAAATGAGACTATTTTCTATTTCATGTTTTTAAGTACTTTAAAAAGAGTTTTATATATGTACCTGAAGTAGTTCACATTTAAAATGTAGGAGTGTTGAAGAATGAAAACATCAAGGAATTTCTGAAAATACTTGTTTATTTTTAAAATTTCATTTATTCTCATTAATATATAGGATAATTCCAGTAACATTTAAAAATCCCAACTCTGCCTCACAAGGCAGACATGGAGAAATTCTATCAGTTATTGTGACAGGTATTGAAGAAGAAACACTTGACTACAGATCAAAGAAATACAAATGATGAAATCCGCTCTGGTTTATGACCATGGAGCGTGGTAATTAACTCTCACATATTCAAACACTTTTTAAGAAATACCCCATTCAAAAGCCAAGTGTTGTTTTTGTTGTTTCCTAATTTTTATCACATCGCTGGATGGCTCAGAAGTGATGCTGTCAAAGCGGCAGTTGAGGACCGAAGTAATTGGAACTGCTGGGTGAAAAGACAAGCTCCGTACAGGAATTTCCTGCCACTCCAGTGACTGTGACAGAAAAGCTCTGAAAGTGCCAGTAGAGATTTAGAATGATGAATAGCTGCTACGGTTAGTGAGAAAACTTGGAAGTTCAGTTTTGTTTTATTTGCTGAAATATTACCAAAGAAGGCTTGAAGCCTGTGACTTGTAAAATGTGACTCCAGAATGACCTCTGACAGTCGGGGCCCCTGTGGATGTTATGCTTCTATTTATCTGTGAGTATTGTCAGATCCTTTGTCTCATTTCTCAAAATAAAAGCACAACCTTTGTTCCAATGTTTGTCATTATTTATACACTACAAGGTCACTTCCTTTATTTTGAGACCTCCTAATTTTCCTGACATTATCTTTTTGGGCTGTTTTTCCACCATTCGTGATAATTATCCTTTATGCCATTCTCCAGTTTTCAGAGATAAATTTACAAGGCTATGTCCACCTAATGGACTTCAAAGTAAATTGTTGCAGTGTTGAACCTAATTACACTGCTGCTCTGTGGAATCTGTAACCCTGTGACAGGCATGTGGGCCCCTAAGAAATAGGTTGTGAGAGCAGTATCCACGGAAAGCTGGGAAACAGCACAAAGTGTGAAATTCGTAAGGGTATCTATCAGCACTCCCAGGCAAGGGAGCCACCTGTCTCCTGGCTGGACATTGATTGCCTCTTTTCCCTCCTGAGGTTCTCAGATGTGAATTCCCTTCAGGTTTAGGTGCTTAGCACAGGTTAATGCCCACGACCACAGCAGAGAGCCAGCAGCAGTGAGTTAGCGAGTGTAAATAATGCAGTAAACCCAACCAGAGCATTCAGCTGCACAAGACCCACACTCAGATCCTACCTCTGAGGTGGGAACCCTTCAGTTTCTCAGGTCTTTGGAGAGCATTCCCCAAGACAGAGTTAGAGCAACTGAGAACTAAAATAACCCCTTTGTAGCTCTTTTTCATGCAAGGAGTTATATGGTAAGTACAATTCAAGTTTATCAACATGTAAGAATCAAAAAGATGAATTTGTGAAATCTGGTGTTTAACCATTGTTTGATTGTGATATACAGAAATATATGTCAAGTACTTTATGCACAGCACCTGGAATGTATACAAAAGCAGTAGAGTGATAACTTTGAAGACCAGGACTGATGCTACTCTTCAAGCTACCAGTCATATTCAGGAAATAACCTCCCATGGCAGCCAGGAGTGAGACCCATGTTCTCACTCTCACCCGTGTTTACAAACTGACTCTGTTTTCTCCTGAATGTGCTGAAATGATACAGAGCAATCCCTTGGCAATCTTAGAAGAGTTACTGATAAGAGGAAGAAATTTTGAGCTAAGTTGATATTTTCATTTAGTTGACACATACGTGCATATTGTGATATGTCCCTTTGCTTTTGCCTAGTCTGACAGATTGTTTAAGATTAAACAAAAAACAAAAAACAAACAAAAAAAAAAAAACAAAAAAAAAAAAAAAAAAAAAAAAAAAAAAAAAAAAAGACGTGGTCACCTGAATCTTTCTTTCTGCTCTCAGCCTTCTGGAGCTGCTTTTTTGCAAGAAAGATTCACAAAATATTGTGGTGCTCTCATAAAGGTAAAATGTTCCTTGTCCAGTGGAAGAACAATAGACAGCTTTCCATTACATTCATATAATGTCAGTAAGTTATTAAAAATGCTCTAAGGCATGCATGTCCCAGGAGAAGTGCCAATTGAAGGGAATATCATTTATATTGTGCCTATTTAAAATATGTTCAAAGAACATTAAAGTTGAATAGCCAGTGTTTCAGACAGGATTACCTGTTAAGGAATGCCAGATGAAAGCTTATCTACCCAAATTTTATATCTATCTGTATCATTGAGTCGTGTAATATCCTGAGTTGAAGGGGACCCATCTGGATAATCAAGTCCACATCCTGGCCCTGCCCAGTACACCTCAAAAGTCACAGCATGTGCCTGAGAGCATTGTCCCAATGCTTCTCGAACTCTGGCAGGCTGGTGCTGTGATCAAATACCCTCTGGGTGAAATACCTTTTTCCTGATATCCAACCTAAACCTCCCCTGATCCAGCTTCAGGCTGTTCCCTCAGGTCCTGTCACTGGTCACAAGAGGGAAGAGATCAGTGCCTGCCCCTCCTCTTCCCCTCATGAGAAAGTTGTAACTGCAGTGAGCTCAGTGAGTCTCCTCTTCTCCAGGCTGAACAGACCAAGTGACCTCAGTCACTCCTCACATGGCTTCCCCTCAAGGCCCTTCAGCATCTTCATTGCGCTCCTCTGGACACTTTCTAATAGCTTTATATCTTGCTTATACTGTGGCACCCAAAACTGCCCACAATATTCAAAGTGAGGCTGCAGGAGTGCAGAGCAGGACAATCCCCTCCCTTGCCTGGCTGGTGATGCTGTGCCTGATGCACCCCAGGACAGGGTTGGCCCTCCTGGCAGCCAGGGCACTGCTGACTCACATTCAACTGGCCATCAGCCAGAACCCGAAAGTCCCTTTCTGCAGCGCTGTTTTCCAGTTCCTTGTTCCCCAGTCTGTCTGTACATCCAGGGTTGCCCCATCCCATGTGCAGAATCCAGCTCTTTCCCTTGTTTAACTTCGTATCACATGGTCAGTGATTACCCATCTTTCTATTTGGTCAAGATGTCTCTGCCTGACCTCTCTGCCCTTGAGGCAGTCAGCAGCTCTTCCCAACAACTCCTCCCAATTTAGTTTTGTTCCTTTAGTGTCATTGACACTATCATGCATTATTTTCTGCATCACAGTATATAATTTGAACCTAATATGGAGCTTTAAAACCACCGAAAAAACCATACTAGTCCTTAAACAGGTATTAATGCTCCTTGCCTGTTGCAAGGCAAGCTATGGAACAAGAATGACATGCAGGTAAGTTCTCATCCATTCACCAGGAAAAAGGCTGATCTGCTGTCTATAGCCTCTATTAGCTAATAGAGCCAGCCACACTGAACTGGTACATTCATTCTGAAGTGCATTGTGCTTGCATGTAAATCATGGCTCTTTAATATTAGGAATAAGTATTTTACTCTTTCTGCTAGATCCCAATTAGATGGATACTAGCTGTCTCAGATTCCTGCAGTTTTACAAAAGCAAAAAGTTTATTTCAGCTTTATCTCATCCACATCTTTGTGATTTTACCTAGAACATGACCAAATGTGACAGGGATATCATTGGTAGGAGCAGTGTATTAAAGCTATCGGCTCAATGCCACATACTCAGATGTGCTTACTCCTGACATTTCTTGTCCTCTTTGATTGCCGGGACTCTAGACCTTTCAAAAACCTTATCCTAGTTTTAAAAGGAAACTAGAGCTTTCAATGTTCTTTAATTGCTTTTCAGTTCTCAAAAAAAAAAAAAATTCTGTTTGTTTGATTTTTCCCACCTTCTCAGAGAAGGGAAAATTCACACCCAGTAATAGTCTCCCTTTGTGAATTGGAATTGTCTGAGGGACACAAACTTCAGCAGAGGATATACTGTAACTTTACAGAGGCTACTAAATATTTTTATGAGTTTTTTCTCCATCCATATGCTGAAAGAGACACAGCTGTCATTGATTTGGCAATTTTAATAAATGTATATCATCAGATATCATTAGCGCTTAATAACTTGAGATGTGACAAGCTGGTGACCTTAGCTACACCTGTGTCATTTCTGAAAGCAGGTATTCTTAACAGATGCCATAGATCTTTATGTTGATGTATAGATCACACAGCTGGAAACGGAGAAAAGCCCTTAAAATGTTCTACTATACATTTTCTCTAGTTAAAGTGAAGGGAAATTAAATATTCATACAATATGAAGCTTCCTAAGATGGAAATAGGGTTTCTTTTGCCAAAGGAAGCAAGCACCTTCTATGAATATTTTGCTTGCCAGAAATACGGAGTGAGCGTTAGTTGACTTCTTAAATTCCCCCTTTTATTTGATTTCTTACCAGACTGAAGTGAAATGTGAACTGTAGCTTTAAGGCCTCTCCCAGGCTTAATACGCTCCAGGTGTAGTGGAAGCAGTTAATTGCTTCTGAAGGGGACTTAGAGAATATTGTTCCAAGAGCCTGTTATTTCTGAAAAGACACTAAGATCAGGGTTTGCTGCCTCAGTGAGTTCCTATGGTGAAAGTTATTCATGTACAGGAGCTATCCGGCTTGAAAGAGAGAGCTTTTATGGAGAACCTCTTTGTGGAAGGATGAATGCACTGAAGATTCTCTACAGAAGGCTATTTGAATTAGATGCATCTTAAACAGTGTATGTTGAACTAAACCCCTCTGAATTTTATGGAAATTGGCCCAAAGTGAGAAGCCAGGCTCATGATCCAGGCTTCCTTCTTATAGAGGGGGCTAAATTTGGGGTTTACATAAGGCTCCTCTCTAATTCCATTAAGAGTGAACTCTAGATGGCTCTTTTCAAAAGTGGACTGAAATCTCTTGATGTAGCCAACATACTTTTGAGAAAAATAAAATCTTCCACAAGAGTAATTCTGCAGCATCATCATTCTGACACAGTTCTGACACATTCTGACACAGCATCATTCTGACACAATTTCTCATTTTCTAACACTGTACAACTAAAAATGCATTTGTATTATTTATGGAAATTAATTATAATGAGAAATATGTGAAAAAAATCGATGTTCAGGATCAATTCCCTCCAGTCTAATTTCCACATTGCCACATCCTTATAAGTAGCAACATATTGCAGCCAAGAGATATCGCAGTTAGTTATGCTCGTGCAATTTTCACATGATTATGTTAAAAGTGGGGAGGGGTTAATATAAAAAAAACAGCCAACCAACCAACCAACCAACCAACCAACCAACCAACCAACCAAAAAAAACCCAAAACCACAAACAAACAACAACAACAAACACCAAAACAAAAAACTACTTTGACAAGTGCTTCTCTCCAGGGGCACAGATTTTTTTGGTAAATGACATTGAATTATGAAACACATCATACTTGTGTGTAAAGAAGAGCTGTCTTGTGATTGAGCCACTGTGCTACAACATTTAAGGTGCAGGCTAAGTGCAGCTTTTTTAATTTGCCATTGTGGCCCTGGATAAATCAGCGTGTTTTTCAGTCTAATCTTGTTCTTGGTAGAAACATATCTGTTGGGATTGAAATTTTCCAAAAGTTTACTCTGCATGGGAAATTTTAGAACAGATGTTTCAGGCCCGGCAAAATTACAAGTAAAGAAAAGAGGGTCTTTGGTAATCATAAATCAGTTCTAATGATTGATGAGATCTGTCTATTTGAGTGTAAACAGGTTGTACACAAATACCTTTTATAAAATAATCATCTTTATCTAATTTTTACATCCCACGTACTTATCTTTATTCTGCTGACTCTACTTGTCTGCACTCATGTCCTTACTTATAATTTCAAGATCTCTAACACATTCAGAAGACATGAAAATGTCGTCTTCAAATCTGGCATGACTCGAGTACTAGAGTATTTGTGTAATTTTCTTCTTATTTAAACTTCCTAAAGAACTTTTCCAGGGAGAAGGTGAAAATTTTCAATGAGACACTAAGTCCATATTTAGCTACACAATTTCTTCACACTTCTTGTCTGCTAAACTAAACTAAACTAAACTAAACTAAACTAAACTAAACTAAACTAATATAATATAATATAATAATAATTAATATAATATAATATAAATGTGATTCTGGGATATTACATATATGGCCTTTTTACACCTTTCCTTTGCACAATTTTTGACACTACTGAATTTCCATCAAGTTAGAAATATGTTCATAATTCCAGTAAGGTATACGCAATTTCTTGGTTTTTCTGGCTCTCTTTCCCAAGGATTATTCATTGTTTGGAGGTGATTGGTGGCTGAGATATTTCTAAATTTGGGCTTCTCATGAGAATGATTAGAGTGTCATTATATATTTTTTATTGTGCATAAATTGCTGGCTATAAACCCCAACCATCTGGCGTTGCTGTGTCCTAGTGATTTGTAAGACAGTAAAACAATACATTCAACACATTGGACTCCTAGAACTGTAATAATCTAACAGAAACCCAGGATTTTTTTGTAAGAGGAGTAACATTTCAATGCTACTTACTATTCTTTTGAATTTATTATTATCATACAGTATAAATATAGTTGCAGCTTGGAAGGCCTCAATACCAAGATTTCAGACACACTAGTATCAGTAGTTAATTAAGATGCAGCCTAGTCTTGAATCAAAGTCAAGAATCTGGAACACTTTGGATTTCCAGGAAATTCCTAAAAAGACTTGTTCTTTGTTTATTTAGTTTTACATCTAGTAAAACATGAATAGGTTCAAGAAGCAGGCAGAGTTTGCTTTGTAAGGAGTGTGGAATGCCATAGCAAAGAAGCCATGACACCATACATGTAATCCCTAAGAGCATTAAATGTGAGGAGAAGGCCTACAATTCCCTTATTCCCTTTCCCCTTAATAAATTAACTTCTAAAAAAAATTAACTTGAAGGTCTCACCATGTATACATTTTTTTTTCCATTTGTTTTTTAAAAAGTAAAGAAAAATTCTTTAGGTGCTTCTTCCACAACGGGTGTAAGTAAGTCACTAACTGATACTTTAAAACGGAAAAGGAAAAAGGAAAAAAAGGAAAAATCCCACCAGTTTTCCATCATACCTTAAAATGCTGTTCCACATCATCATTTGCCTTTCTCAGAACCTAACTAAGATTTGTTTTTTCTGTTTTACCTGTAAACTGGTCCATTTGGACTATTTCCCACTGAGGCAACAATCAGTTTGAAGAACTGCTTCAGAGAATACCAAGTACCAGAGCCCCTGCTCATATGAACAAACTTTACACATCCTTCCAACTGCAGTTTTGGCAATGCATAAGATAATATATGAGATAATATCCTCACGAGTAACTTGTTTTCAAACTGTTCAGGGTTGCATAACCAAAAATTTTAAATTCTACCCAAAACCAAATGGAAACCAGAAACCAACTTCTCCTGTTTTATTTAACAATTTGATTTAAAGTGTATATTCCAGAGTGACTGTGAAATGCTCCATAGCTGAAATAATAAAAGTATGGGTTTTGGTAACATCTGAAACAAAACAAGAGATGATGTCATTTCAGAAACTCAACAACATGGACAACCATCCTGGCACTTTTAATTTAAATGACAGGTATTGTGTCCTTTCAGGAGTCCTTATACCTTCACATTTTGACAGTAGGTTGAAGTCTTAGGACGGAGCAGCTCTGTCCTCGTCATAGTATCTCTAAAATTATGCCATCTCAAATTAGTCATGAAGCCATGAATGTGCCACCCAGGAGAATTATTTTTTTTAGATAGTCATCTTGTTCTACTAAGATATTTTAAGCCCTCCAGCAAATTATTCAAAAATCTCATTGCTTTTCCGTTCTGCCTAGGCTGTATTTAAATGCAAGTAACTGAACTGAGGCAAAACAGTGTGCCTGGTGGAGTCAGGCTCTGACTTCTAGCAACAGCACTGACCAGATGTGTTACAGGAATTTTATAATATAATGTTTGAAACGTATGTTACTATTCAGCCTGCTATGTCAATGCTGGAATCCTGCTGAACAGCGTCTGCCTCAATCATGAAGCTTTTTTCTTCATGGCCTGTAGTGGGGATAGGTAAGAAAATGAACACTGTCTATGATGCTAATGCTATCACACACATAATAAAGGACAGCCTGTTTGCAGGGTTGGATGGGGTAATGGCCTTTGCATAGCACAAGAGGCAGGCTCAGAAAGTGTTTCACAGTGGTAAAATTTGTAATATTCACATTTTCATCTATGACAGTGACTACTAACATTTTGGGACTCCCTGTGGGTTACCAGGGCAAGTGACTAAGAATGAAAATCTTCAGGGTGAGGTGGTTCATAGGCATTTCTTAGCATTTGCTAAGGGTCATCCTATTCTCTTTCCATTCCAGGAAGCACAAAATAAAAATAAAGGCTATCTAATACACATGGAAATTGAAGAGTTCTGCTTTCAAACAAACAAAGGAAACCTATTTTCTATAATAGAAACCGTATGCTAAAATCCGATGTGTAAAGGCTGACTCACTGCTAAGTGTTTTTTTCAGTTTATTGATGCAGAAGGTACACTGAAAATACATATCTTTTCTGTTCCAAATGTGGCTGTTGTCCAGTGTACAGTACTGACTACTAATTGTCTATTGTAATACCAGTTCTGTAGTTATCCAATTAGGTAGAGCTGGGAAACACACATCAGACATTCACATCCACATCTCTATGTGACAGACAGAACTTCTGATAGTCAGTGAAGCACATGGAAAGTGGCTGATTAAATTCTTCCATCTGAATCTGTAGGCTGAAAATCTGATCTCAAGTTTTTCCACTCTTTCTAAAATCTGACAGTTCAACATCCACCTCCCCAACTTCCACTGATTCTTAATGTGATTTAGAATGACATGAGGCTGTATTTTTACTGGATGAAATGGGCACTGTAATGTGTTCTAAATGTTAAAGAAGGAAGATTAGTTAGATTTCTATATTCATAACCACTCAAACTAGGCAAAAACATCAGTGATTTCTACTTGTTTAGACATAGGTTAAATATGTAAGGATTTTTTCCTATTAAAAAAGTGTTGTAATCAATCTTTCTTTTAACAAAAGTTAAATTAATAAGCATCATAAATACACATCAGCTTTCATATGACTTTTTATGAGATTGTGCAACCCTATTTTCTAATTGTTTTTGTTGAGGAAAACGGAAGAATTCTTTAAGAAGATTAATACACGCAATGTGCTTTTAAATGATAAAAAACCCCACAACTTTTGAAACATTTTAGAGTAGAAAGCACTTAATAAAATCTATTAGAAGTAGTGAGAAAATATTCAAAAAGTCAATTTGTAAAGCATTTACTTATATTTCCTATGTGCAAATCATTTTGTATGGACTACAAGGATCAGAGAATGAAGTGTCAGCAAATAACTTCTGAAATACAAGATACCCTTGTAGTTAAATATTTCATTTCTGCATGAGTGGTCGTGAACATCTATGGATTTACCAGCCTTTTGTAGCCTATATAGCAGGATAATATGAGAATACCTTCTACAAGTGAAATTGAATTTTAAGATATTCAGATAAAGTGGGTCAGAATAGTATGGAATTATCAACAAACTTAAAACACTTCATGTCAATTTTTATTACATTCAGTAGAACAGAGCTCTCAAAAATGATATAATCTAACCTTTTCAATAATAAAAAAAGAATACTCCTTCTTTAAAAATCTGATCTCACAAGTATTTTTCTTTAGGGAAATACAGCTCATCTCAGAAATATCCCTCTCTTCCTTTCACTGTCATTTATCATTGAATTCAACTGAACCTCTTTCACTGAGACTTTATAATTTCATCTTTAATACCCCCCACTAATCTCCCTCATGGTGGCCTTCAGCCAACAAATGTTCTTTACATTACAATACCCTCATTTATTCAATTCCCAAGAAACAGATCTGTGAAAGGGTTAACCATTTGATTGTCAAAAGCTTTGGGTTCTGCTGAGCTACTAAATTTCATGTGCACTTATTACCCAGGTTAGGTTCAAGCCATTGCTGGGCTGGCACAGCGTTTGCCTAACAGGGATAGACCCCTGTAGGGAAAACTAGACAATTAGATGATACTCTGCACACCTAGCATTTATTCAGCCTAAGCCATACTGGTATAAACTCAAAGGTAAACCATCTTTCCTTGATTACTCACTGGGAGTGCAGTTCCATGAGAAAGGGTTGCAACTAAATCTAAATTAGAGGAATGAAATTAGTTTACCAGCTCACAGCTCCTGCTGCCCCTCCATGCAATATTAGGATGACATTCTACTTTTTTTCTAAAAGGGGGCGAGGAGAAGTAATTTCCATCCTAAATGGGTAATATTAGAAGACTAATTTTTCATCATTCAATCAAAAGGATATTACCTACCAAACAAGCAGATGAAATATCACAGGGTCTGAAGTGACAACAGCAATGTATTCGGTCTTCCCATTTTCAGTATGCTTATCTAAATATTATTAGGTGAAAATTAGTCTTTCTACCAAGTGACCTGCATTTCATATGAATAATTAAGCATACTTTGGAACAGGTACATGAGTATAAGTTTACTATATCCCAGGAGAATGCCTTTGCTTTCCCTTTCCCTTTCCCTTTAACCTTTCTCTTAGTCCACATTTAGTTATTTAATGCAATGTTTAATAGCCTTAACAGGAAATATTGAGGAAACTCTGCCTTCTTTTCAAGATGCCTGATGGTAAAAACATTAGACACACTAGATGTGGAAGATTTGGCTTCAGATTCCTGTTTCAAATTCCACAATTTGCAGCATCTTAAGGAGGTCTTGCCCTGTATATTGAGACTCATGCCAAGTCAGTGTCTCTTTCCAGATATTTTCTGTTACAATGCCTGATTCCTGTAAGGTTCTGAGAAGTTTGGTCCTGTGCCTTGGATTCAAGATAGAGAATTTTGTTGGAGTTTAGAGAGGTGCTAAGTGTCTGGGCTCGGGAGGATCAACATCCCTGCCTGCTCACCAGCAGGAACAGATACTCACACAGCTAATGAGCAGCTACCTGAGCCAAGGATCCACAGGACAAAATATTTCAGCATGCAGTAGATTCAAGTAGGCAGGTTCCTCTCTGCCTATATGTCTTTCAGCCAGAGCAGATCTTCATAACTGGCCACCCACAGCCAAATAAAAAAAAAAAAAGGGTGCTAACTTTTATCTTCCTGAAGAAACAGTCTGATAAATAAGGGATTCTTAAACCCCCTTGCAAAGGCTGTTAACTGAGTTTTGGATAATCTGATCACTTTGAAATAAGAAAAGAAAAATAAGCATCCTGTGGTTTATTTGCAAGTCTATATCATGGTGTTATGAAAACCTGAGTGCACTGTTCAATTTTACTTGAAGAGAAGAAATTACCTAATCTCTTTTAAACACAAGGGATAACAAGTTCAGGCATTATGGCATCTGTGAGAACATTGGCATATCCCACACACCCCTTCAGTAAAAATTAAGCAGAGAAAATGGAAGAAAAGGCTAAAACTTCTTTTCTCATACTAAAAGACACTGGTTGCATTCTAGGCATAAAGAAACCTGCTACTTGTGATACCAAATGGCATATAAAGGTTGTTTGATTGCACGGAAGAGGGACTAACAGCTTTTCCAATTTTAGAAATGGTCCTATTAGAGACAAATGAAGGGGTACTAATCATCATTGAAACAGCTCTTTTTGATTAAGTCAGAGAAATCGTTTAGGATACAAGAGACCATCCACCATGTTCAGATTTGCAGGGAGCATCTGACTGACATAGCACAAAACAAAAGAAAGTAATTAAAATAGTTTTATTTTTGAAATATCCCTTACTGATTAAATGCACACTCATAAAAAACCACAGCATAATAATTATTTATATTTATGCCAAGCTGGGTTGGAATTATTAGCTTTATAATATAGATGGTGAGTTAATTAAGACAGAGAGGAGGAATATTGCCTACTTAAGGTCATACAGAAAGCCAGTGAAAGTAGTAGGAAGAAGCACAGATGTCCTGTTTCTGAAATCTCTGTTATAACCATTAGATAGTAATTCCCAGTCTGGCAAGCAGTAAATTCTTCAAGCATGCTTCATGCCAGTGCATATTCAAAAGCTAAACCCAAAGCCAACAGCAGAACATTGCCCATGGCTTGTTTACTATTTGGCTGATAAATGAAGCCCCTTAGAGATCACTGACAAAGTGCCTAAATCTGCTTTACATGTCCTTTGCACATGCCAGGTTTTGACCAGTCTGCAAACCTGTCTGCTGACTTGTTAGAGAAAAATAAAAGGCATAAAACTGCCAGCAATGTTCCAGCAGAGAGGCAGCCACTGCTTTGGTCAGAAAGCACCAGCAGTCACATTCACAAGCACATGGGGGACGGCAGCACCCCCGGCTTTGGCTGCAGCACCCACCCCAGCAGCCCCCAAACAGCACAGGGTCTCTGTTGCTCTACCACAGACAGCACTTGCATATGACAAGCAAGCTACTCAGAGGTATTTTCAAATAGCTGTAAGATAAATTGAAGCAAACCTGATTGGCTGCTGCACACTTAAATACTATTTCATGCCAACCTACATTTTTTACCCTGATTCCTCCCCTGTGTTGGGGTGCCACTGCATCAAGACAGCTAAACATGAATTATAGGCTTTTCTTTACAACTGTTTTTTCAAACTTGATTGTTGCAGTCACCACAGAAATATTAACCAAGATTCATTGCAAGAGGACATAGCTAAAAAGATGTAAAAGTGCTTCTTTATGAAGTTATTCATTGAACATCCTCAATATGTGAAATGAAGTACCACAACACATCATAGTAACTTTGTTTTGTAGATTGCCATTTCTCCCAGAAATAATGGGTAGTGGAAGTTCTAATATTCTTTAAGTGACATGAAGGTATATTTATTTAGGTTTTGCTATTTAATATGAATGTGAATTATAAATTTTGAGGGTCTGTTTTTTTTCTTAGTAGAGCATCTGACCAGAAACTTTCTGAAGGAAAAGCAGCAACCTTAGCAAGATTACTGTATGTTTGGATTTCTCTAGTCTTGATGATTTTCCTACTATAAGTTTTGCTTGGGCCAGATTCATCCTGTTTCTTCCAGTATTCGAAAGATCTGGTAGCATCAGAAAAGTTGAGAGGTTTTGGAGAGTACTAATAGCCTGATGAGATCACATTCACAGAAAAGAATAAATCACACACATTGCAGGTAAGATAGCCTGGATCTGTATTCCCATGTGGGAAAAAATTCCTCTGAAATCTTATGCCTAAGTGTACAAATAATGTTGCAATTGCAGCTTTGAAAATCAGGTGATCTGAGGTTATTTTCCTCATATGAGAGACATACTCCTTGTTTGCCTCTGGGAGTTTGCCTACATTACCTTGCCAATATGCCTTTAAATCTGGAGGTAGACTCATTTAGCCCCTAAGTTTATTGACAGAATCACAGAATTTTCTGAGTAGGAAGGGTCCCACAAGGATCATCAAGTCCAACTCTTAAGTGAATGGCCCATAACCACCAAACCCAAATCCTGGCATTATAAGCACCATTCTCTGACCAACTGAGATAATCTCCAATATCTCACACTGTAGATACAGGTGGCCATCAGCCAAAAAGCAGTAATGGGCTGCCCATGTGATATGAATGACACTAGCACAGGAAGAAACTAATAACAAATATTCCTATAGCCATGCAATGATTCTTTCTTCTAAGATAAATGAAATATAAATCATTCTTGGTTTCCGAAACTCCCCTTTCCTTTGTCAATAGATGTTTTACATGAGATGAAAGGCAGTGATAATGAAGAACCCTGAGAGAAATGTATTTGTCCCTTATACTGGTTCTGCCCATCAAATATTAACAGAATGTTAACAAGTAATTGAAATTATGTAAGTGAAAGTGGACTTCCAGTTCTCAGAATTAGCTTGACACTAACAGAAGTTTTCTTCTCCTCTTTTACATGGAAAATTATACATTTACCTATATATACTAACTTGAGAAGTGTCTTTTATAAATTCCTGATGTTTTGATAAGTGAATGTTACATATGAAGTCAACTCTCTTCATACATTTTAAACTGTCTATATTTGGAGTCCATTCTGTTCTCATGTATGAGGAACTATTTAAAAATGCCTATAGCACAGAAACTGTCACTGAAAAGATACCATCAGGTGGAGGATGAATGCTGTCAATGCTTCCAAGACCAATCAGTCATTAGGTTTAATATTAGAGTGTACACATATACTACTAGAGTGGTGTGGGGAGAGAAAGATGGAAAATGTGGACTTTTTCACTCAATTTCTACCTGTATTACTTACAAAGACAGAAAATCATGTCTGAAAAGGACTGAAAACATGACAGAAGTGCACAAAAATATCATGGTGTGAAAGTCCAAGTTTCAGGTACCTATCTATGTATCTAATTCTAGTACTATCTCTCTCTCCCTTTCTGTAGATAGATAGATAGATAGATAGATAGATAGATAGATAGATAGATAGATAGATAGATAGATAGATAGAAAATATACATATATCTACTGTATATATATATAGTCCAGACTTTCATATATTACAATATGTGTACTGGAGATTTACTTTCAGACACCTGAACTATGCAATAAAATCATACAGTAGACATAAAAATACTCATAATGGGACCAGAGCAAGTGTTTCTTGAGGAGTAAAACAATTCATTAAGTGCTGGAGATAAAGAATTTGGCAAGTCAGACACAGAGAGAAACTGTTTACAAGATCTCCAAGGAGCAGTCTGTGTCTGTCAGAAGCACTGAATCTACATTTTGGAAGGTTAGATACCTTTGACATTCAAATAAATAAATGTTCTTATATTATTTTCAAATGAGTCCCAGGTTGACCAGAAATTTGCACAGAAATGTTTACACTTCCTTTACCTTCAAGGTAATTCATCTAAACCTATTTTTATTGCACTGAAATGAAAACTGATTTATCATTGCTCTCTTTACAGTACTGGACTATTTATAGCCAAATATGCACCACACAAAAATAAAACAAAGTTTTAACCTGCTTGATACTTTTGTTCTAAAAGCAACCTGTTGACATAGTCCCGGTCATGAGATTTTTAGCTTGCTTTCAGCAAACAAAATCAGCTTTTTAAACTACCACTTAACACAGGGGAGTTAACAGAACTTTGGCCCAGCTGTGTAAAGGAGCCGAATCAGGAGCAGCATTCTCATTGTTTGGTGTCCAAGGGAGCATCAGTGGTGACTCTCACTGCCTCTGAGAAACAGCCTTGCTCACTGCTCTGTGATAATGACCACAGGATTCACTGTGGTGAAGTGCAAATGACACCACTGTCAGAATCTTTTCAATCATCTGCAGGACTCACTGGCAAGTCCAGGCTCAGCGAGACCCCCAGGACTGCTGTGTGTTCAGGGCCTGTCTTCTAGGACAAGGTAGCGCTACCAGTTTATTTTGAGACATTGTCTGTCACGGCCACAGTTGTCTGGAGCATATTATTAAAGTCATCAACAGGAGAAACAGAGTTTTAGATAAAAGGTAGAACAAAGATTAGGCCAAGTGCACGAGTCTCTGGGACACTGCAGCATTATGTTCGTCTGACATCTGACAAAATGGCTGTAGCCATTTTCTTGATGTACTCAGACATAAGATAATAAATAGCTGACAGTAGCAACACAAGGGTTGTAGGACCATGATAAAGCATTCAGGGCCTGGCATTAAGATTTCCCAACACATTTCTAATTCTACCTTTACACGTTAGCAAGAAGATCTAAAAAAACCCATAAACTTCTTAGTCAGACAGGCACGAAAATACGGTGTGTAAGTGTATAAACACAGATGAAGTAGCTTTGACCTTCAGAGCTCCTTAATTCAGGGGAGCCCTTACTTGCAGTCATTTGGAGTGACAAAAGCCACCCCTGATAACTTCATTTGCTCACCGTTTAGTAAATATATATTTCAGTCACTGAAAGATGTTCAAATGCTGGAAACTGGAAAGAAGTATCAGACATTTTTATAAATACAGTGACTGATTCCATGATTTATTCATGAGGTTATAAGGTACTGTTGGGTTTAGCAATCACTCCATAAATAGGGCAATAAAAGCACAGACCAACACCTTTCACTTACCCTAGTAAGTAACTTCATGGTCAGATTTATATGGTATACTGAGCAGAAAGCTATTTTATATCAGATAATGAAAATATTTAGAAAACCTCTAGAGCAATGAGGACTATAGAACTCCTGAAACTGTAATTGTTTTACGCCATTATTAGTAATGAAAATATTGCAAAATTATGGAAGTTTCCTCATAAATAGTATGCTGCACCAAAAAAATCTCAGGTTGCTAAGAAAATCCTTTTTGAATTGCATGAAAAAGAGGGGACACTTTTTCAGCTATCTTTCTCTACTACTTAACAATATGTATTACATATTGCTATTGTCATAAATATTACTTTATAAGCAAAGCAGTTATCATTTGGAATACAGTGTACTTTATATAATTCAAAATCAGAAAAAAACCCACTTAGAATTATTTTTAAAATATAATTGTGTAAGAGTCCCCAAATGCAACCACACATTCACTGCCATAATTTTTAACATCTCAACTCTAAAAAATTTAAAGACTAATTATAATGTTCATTATTAAAAAATCATAATAATTTATTTCAGTTCACTTAGAAGTTGGGCCTATTCTAAGCTGATATATTTATTCAACATATTGGGGACATATCTTTTCTCTGAGATGAAATCTGGGTCAAAGTTTTTCCTCCCCCACATGTAAAAAGTAACAGCAGGCATGAGAAGTGTGATTCTGATTTTGAGGCATTTGTGTGAACTCTGCTTGATCAATAGCTGAGGTGTCTCCAAGGAAAATCTGGGCAACCTTGAGTGACAGTAAAAGTTTCATTGGCTAATATAATCCCACCAAATTGATTGAAATAATTTGTACTCACTACACATTAGAAACCTATAAAAACAGATTTTATTCTGTAACCCAAAGTACAACAGAAACTCCAGATTTCAAAACCACAAAAAAATCCCAAAGGAAGTCAGAAAAGTATATTCACATGACCAAAATGCTCTTAACTGAAAACCTTGTTCTGAATTTCTGTACTATTGAAGTCTATTGAAAATATATATTCATCATGTCTGCTAAACCTTTCTTAACAGATTCAGCTAAAAACTATATGTAAAATTCATGTCACATAATGGAAGCTGTCTAACATTATTAAAAACAAATACACTTTGTAATAATTTATTTTATCAGTGCATTGGATCACATAACTTGTTTTTCATGTGGTATTTCTGTATATTTTTTTGAAATGTTATAATAAAATTAAATTACTTTTAAAGGATGAGTACATGGCATTAAAATTATTGTTAGGTTCACCAGAAGGTATGTTAATGACTGCAAATCCCATGGAAGTGGTGTGGTTCATTTAAGGCCAGGCAACCAAACAGCTGGGTCTGGTAATTCCCACCAGGTAAGTCATCCCAGCCCTCACAAGTTTTGGCTTCCCAGGGACCACTGAATTGGCTTTTAAACACAGGATGGAAATATTTAGTCTGCATCTACTTACTTTATTTTGTGGGAATGAAAGCAGTGATCCCATCTGCATTTAAAGCAACGATAGTGGCGTGATACCAGCACCAGCTATCTCATACCATGAATGTCTGAGGAGCAAGAGGCTTCCTCTGGGAATGCTGGCTTGTGGAACCAGCTAGGTTTCTAATTTCAATTAACCAAGATAGTTTAGTGGGTGTAAAATAATCTTGGTGACCCATTCCAGTGGGATTCAAGTACTGAGGGATAATCTTAACAAAAGGACAAAGTGGATGTAAGTCGGTGGTTCTCAAATTATCACCAAGGACTAGCTTTGTTCTTGGTCATCTTGGGCAGTGAACTCTTGTGAATAAACTCTGCATTTTTTTTCCTTTTAAAGTGCAGCACTTCAGTATCTGTGCCTGTTAGAATGGCTTCTTCTCCTAAATAAGCAAACCAGTAGTTAAGTTTGTGCTCAGCTGCTGCCTTCCAAATCTTTCTTCCAGCAATAATAAGAAATTTTTCATACACCAGACACCCTCCTAATTCTCAGACAAATCATTAGCAATGTGAGCTGTTTTACAACAGTTAAACTAAGGAGGTTACATATGATTATCCTAAAACCACAAAGGCAGCCTCTGTCAGAGCAGAATAGAGAGCTGAGTTAAATAAAATAATTATGGGTCCTGCTACCTGACTGCCTTCAGATGCCAGTCATCTTTATGCCAGGATGGGAGAAAGTTACTGTTTACATATTTATATCCTGCATAATATGCCAAAAGTAGTTCAGTCAGTTTTTAGGGTCCTGTTTGGAAAATTTTCCACTGTTGTTGGCCACGTTTGCTCTTCCTGTTTTTATGGATGATTTGTTCTGGAAGTGTCAGTGCTGCAAAAAATACACAAATCCATCAAAATAAACCAAAATCAACTGAACCTTTGTTTTCCATGTAAAACCAAAGCACAATCTCATTACTTTGGAGAAAAAACTTTAATTTTGTGAAACTTCAAGAATTGTTTTCAACCTTTTTTAGTACCTCACCATTTCCTTTGTTTTTCAGCTATGAAGTTTGGCTTTGAACTCACTGGATTAAAGGAAAGATAAGGTTATTATGCACAGTGAAAAAGAAACTCACTGCTCTGCACCATCTTTTTCCATCAGTCAAAAAATATAACTACAAATAATTTATTTACAGTATTTACAGCAAGTTATTTTGCACAAGGATTTTGCAAAGTAAAATGTATCTGTACTCTCTATAGCTGTAGTGTGCTTAGCTTCTTCACATAAAATAATCTATTCCTGTATTAAATGTATTATCCTGTATGTCAAAGCTGTGTTTTTTTAAAATAGTTGGGTTTTCTCCCTGAAATAGATTTAGAAGAGTCAAAGATTTCATTTCTTGTCAGATCACCTCTCTGATGTTCCAATGTCCTCAGTGCACTCACACCTCAGGATTAAAGTGTTCTGCCAGTTTTTTTCCAACTAACAAAAATCATCATTATTTTGGCTACTTACTAGCCTTTTAACTGTTGCCCTAACTACATGTTCACCAGCATCATTCTCATAAAATTTCTGTAAGAATCACAGAAATGCTGAAAAAATTATTTTTACAGTGCAGTGGAACTGCTAAGCTTGTGCCTCGTTTTTGATTAATTTCATGCCTGACTCAGTCAGAGATTAGGCCCTGACACAGGTTATAATTAAATATTGAAATCATGAAGTGCAAGAATGTTTAATTTTTAAAATATGAGTTTTAATTTACCTCATACAGAGAATAGCTCTGGTCACCTGCAGAGATGCATTACACACTACATTGCCTAATGTAGGATGCCTGAATAAGGCTGAGCATACAGTTAAAGTAAACTAATGCAATTTACTGAACAGCAGTCAAATATTTATCCAGTTGATGAAGCAGACTTTATGTGAAACTCAGACAATAATTAAAGAGAAGCCTTGCTTAAAACATGCTTATTCCAGTTTCCACAAATATGTTATACCAAAGCAGCATCTTCCTTTTCTCAAATATTGATGTTCTCCTAACACATTATACAGTGAGCTCGTCCTTGGCATTCTCTTGACTATTTAATGAATACATTTCCTGGCATTTGCCTTATCTTTGTTATGTTGTTCTTTGGAGAGCTAAAACTATTAGTTAGCCCTTGACAGAAAAACATCAGAGCAAGCTAGTAAAAGGTCTTATGGTATCAAAGTTATTAACATGGTATTTGATTAAACCATAGAAAGATGGGGAATAGATTCTGCAGAATATGTCCCCTGTACTTAGGCTTTCACAGCCTTGAATATCTTTTCATAGAACTTTCACATTTGTTTTTGTCATTTTCTCTGAGCAATAGTCTGTTTAGTCACTGTTTAGTCCACTGTTTAGGTGGAATACTAATCCAACAATTATTTTGCAGTGCTCTATCATTCCAAATAGAATTGAGTAGATTATTTATTTCCACTTATTCAGAACAAATATTTTTGCTTCAAGTTTCAGTTTTCATAGTAAAAGAAATTTAAAACTTTTATACCAACAACAAGAAATATGTGTTGAGGAGAGACATATTTAGCACAATATAGAATACAATGCAAACTGCTAGAATGCAGACATTTATAAAACTATAAATTATCTCAATTTTTAAATTTAACACATTGAAGTTTGTGTACAATATAATTTACAAGCATTATTAAATCTTCACACTTCAAAGCTTTATTAGAATCAGGAAGCCTGAGTAGTTATTCTTCAGAAATGCCTAAAGATGACCATAATAATGGAGAAGATAGAGCTTGCACCTAATCTGTGTTCCTGAACTAGATGGAAGCATATTTACCAAATAATCTAATGACCAGTAGTTAGTGAAGAATGGATCCTCATTGGCTGTTTAAAGTCATTAGGAGGTCCTCAAATTTTTCAGTAATAGAAAGCTGATGATGTGTCTATGTTCATTGCCTTAAAAATAGACCATATTTCAAAATACACCATACAAATTACAGCACACTTAATCCAAACACTACTATTTTTTGCACACCTCTGGATAATTCAATATAAAGTGACTGCGTGAGGGTTCTGCTTCCCTGAAGTACCCTTTTTGTTCTAACAGCTTGTTTTTTACTTGATAAAGTCACACATACAAATAGTCTCTCCATTGAGAAGGTCAATGATGCATTTTTTAAGAAATTAGGGTTATCTTACTTAGTTTAGAAGAGAGATGAAGGCAAATTCCAACGACACAAGTCAGTGCATGAGAAAAGCTCATGGAGCGAGAGCCCAACTGGCATAAACTACCACAGCTACTTCAGCAGAGCTGTGCCAGTGAACATCAGCTGGGCTTCTGGCCTGATATTAGAAACTGCATCCAGCCACACTTCATTCTCAGCTGCAGCCTCCAACTCAAACCAGCTGCATCTGTAAGCAGCTGGGAGGCTGCCTCACAAACTGGATTATTTCTAGTCTTGAATGTGCAGTATCACTGCTGTCCCTGACGTGCTTAGAACCAATATGCCACAATTACAATTTTAAGTACAAGGCTGCTGTTCATACATGTCCTAGGGTCAGGAAAATTTAGGGGATTTCTGCATGTCCAAGTTCTGTAAAGTCAGAAAATTAATACTTATTAGCAATAGGACATCACAGCAACTAGACTGAGCTGCAGAATGTTTGGTATTGTATTCTGCCGTTCTCTGCAGCATTGAAATAATTGCTCAAAGCATGTAGGAAAATGACAAATCAAAAGTCTTAACTGCTCTCTACTCATCAATAAACTCTTTGGGGAATTAACAGCCAATATATTTTGTAGGGTAAGGCAAAAATCTGATCTAACGTGTTTCCTCTCATCTAATGGGTGAGGCTGTTGTCAGTCCATCCTTCTACCTGCCTATTCCCTGATGATTGAAACACTGAGAAAAGGCACATGGTTTAATTTTAAATCAGACATGAACAAACTCACTCCTATTTACTGAATGCTTTACTGTTCATACCATTCCATAAAGAACCTCCTTGATAACACAGGGTCAACTCATAGGAAAAACTGAAGCACCAGAAGCACAAACAATGCCACTAAACCTGTCATACTGTGTCTGACTTTGTGGTGATTTTAAAAATCTGCTGTTGTGGTTGATTTTTATAGGATCTTCAGATTTGTTACATTATGAGTTAAGGTTGGATTGGACCCTCGGATTTCCAGGATTCGTTGGGTGAGTGCCCAATTAGGCAGTAAAGGTATTGATTAAAGTTTAAAATATAGAAGTGAATTTGAAAGTTTTCACCACAGTATCTTATAAGTAAACATATTTGAACCCTTTTAAATGCTTTTCAGTATGGTTGAGTTTGTGTTCTTCTCCCCAAAAAGTTTCAGAGCTGATAAAAATATTTTACTAACTATTATGTACCCCCAGACAGATGAAACCTTGACCTTTTCGCTGGAAGAAAAGCAGGGGCAGATTATAGGACATCTGCCATTTTTTGAGAATCACTTCAGTTTGTCCCCAGACATTCTTGACTATCCATAAGCTCTGGATCCTGTTCACAGTCAACTCTGTGCTGATTCACATTGTATGATATTACACTGATTTTCTTTTTCTTTTCAACTATTTTCCTTTGAAGCCCCCCTTTTAACATGGTAAAACTTGTTCAAGGACATAGGAGTTTTAAGACTCATTTGTTTTCCAAAGCCACTGAGAACAGTCTAGCCCCTACCTCTCTATCTGTAAACACACATAGGAAATCCCAGGAAATCACACAGTAGCTGATCAATCCACAAAACTTCCAATCTACATTTCTTTGTTCTATAACTACAGAGTGTTTCCTGTGACCATACAAAAACTCACACTGCTGCTCACAAAATTACCAACACTGCAAAACATGCAATTTATTCTGGCAGGAAATATCTAATACATGTAGGTATCTTAGGTGAAACTATCCAAAAATTCTTGTCTTTAAAAATTCCATTTTTTGTATTTTTATACCTCCTTTGTGTACATATACCACTGATTTACTTTCCTTCTATTTCTAGCTATTGACTCCACAGATCTGAATGAGTGTATTTTGTGTAAAAGCATCTCATGCCTTGCCGACTTTCACATAATTTTGACTCTAATCCTCACGATTTGTTTATCAAGATATGAGACTGTATGGCAGGGAAGCTGTCACAAGATTGATTCTGTGTTGTCAAAAAGAGAAAAAAATAATGCTTGAAGTGTTTAATACCGTGGCCCTTAATTACAAGACTAATTGTACTTAATAGATCCACTCATGGGGGCTGTAGAAGTGGGTTTGAACAGATTATGTATTACCCCCTAGAAACCTGTACTTGCTTGGCAGACACCCACTAAGATCAAGGCTGATTCACATGCCATAGCAGATGCCACTAATACAGAGGGCCGTGAGTTTAGCCTGCCAGAAAGAATTCATTTTCACATTTAACCATTCACTGCAGCAAGATACATGGGTACACACTGGCTTGTGACTGTTACAGCCCCATGCTATTTTACAGTGCATAGAACCTGTAATGGAAGAAATCATTCCACAATAAAAATTATTTAAGATGGCCTTACTTAGTCTGTATGCATCACAGGACTTCAAATTATTTTACATGGTGCATAATGACCAGCTATTGATGTTCTCCACTCAGGCTTACCAAGTGAATGGAAAACTTCACCTATGCTCAAAGAAGGTTCATCATGCCATCATGTAGAGTGCCTTGCTTTGAAGGCTACTACTAAAGATTAAATAACAGCTAATGGCTACTCAGAGCATTTCCAATGTTCTTACAAGTATTCCTTTGTACCTCTAGATATGTTATGTACACATATATGTGTCTGTATACATACAAATCCATACATGTAAGTTCTAGTGGTTGGATCACATTAGCATTGTGTAAATATTTTAACTGACACCTCAGAAGCAGAATCCTTTTCATAATTACAATGAACCATTAACTCAATATTCCAATGAGTAAAATGTTAAATAAATAAATAAAGCTTTAGAAGGCTTCAGATTTCCTTAAATTATTGATTTTTGTTTCATGAGAAATGTGATCCCTAAAAAAGGTTCCACTCATATTGGTCTAATTTGGAGGGTATCTTCTTGTTGAACCAATAGTTAGGTTGGTTTCCCATCTCTATATGTACACATGGGTAAAAATAATACCAAATTCTTGTTTGAACTTGTTAGATGACAATTGCTCACAGAACTATAACCTTACTTATGCAAATCAAAAGAGTTCATGGTAAGCCTGACATTTGCAGAATTAATGAACTAAATAATTAAGTGACCTGGTAAGTGAATTGGTAAACCGGAACTATCAATCTTTTAATGAATTCTTTACTATCACTTAAATAATAAATTTTTTGCATAATTTTAAAGGATTATGGTAAAGAAACATTAGAATATAAAATCCATTATGTAAAGGAAGGTTGCTTTTATAAATCTGTCATTATGTCTCATTTTATTGAATTCATTTCTATTCAAGATTTAGAAAAGTGGCAATTGCTGCACTGGTGACTAACAGTCCCCAACATTTGAGTGGTAAGATTTTTTCTTGCTAAGACAAGTCTGGGATCATTTACTGCTTCAGACAAACCACTGCCTAAAGTGAATAATTAGCATACAACTGTAATTTAAGAAATCCCCTATTTGATGGTGTGCATCATATGTTTCAGATTTCAAAGCACTAGTAAGTTAACCAGGCACAATAAATTATGTTTCTGAACCAGTTCCTCTTAGAGATATTTTTTCCTTTCTATATGTTGTTGGCTTTCACCCTCATACCAGCTTTGCATCACATTTCTTACTTTTTCCTGTTAGAGTATCCTAAACTTGAATAGTTTCTTAAGCTTCAACTTACTAGTATTCTTCATATCCTGTCTCAAGTGATATGTATATTTGTCTTTCCTTATCTTCCTCTCTATCAGCATCCACAATGGAATTAGACTTATCAGAGTGGAAATTGAGAAGTACCATATGCTTCTGCAGATACCATTTATTCCATTAATTGCTATATGGACTTGAAGTACTTATTGCATTCTATTATGTCTACATGTATGTATGTACCAGAGACAACACATGGTCTGACACGTGATTTTTTTCCCCCCTATATAACCTGATTTGGTGTGACTGCTAAAGAATTCAGGAAAGTCTTCAACATTTATTCCCTCTTTAGCATTAGTCCCTGAAAGCAGATAGGTAAAAACATGTACTGAAAATTGTTAAAACAGCATTTCAAGTAATTTTTTCCGAATTAGTACTTAAAGCTTAACTTTCAATTTATCTCTTCTAAAAGATGCTACACAGTGTCACTTGTCTCAATGTTACAATACATTTCAAATTGGTATTGAAATGTCATAGGGTGAAGAAAGAAATAATGGAAATAATGATATTAGCTTCTGAATAGGATCTTTCTTTTGAAAAATTATCTCCCAAAACATAAAAAAATTCAAAAGAACTACCTGCCCTGAAGATAAATATAACACTGAGTGGCTCAAGAAAGAAAGAATGTGGTTCTACTCCACTTCATTGGCACGTGCCAGATACTCAAACATCTTTCAAGCCAAATCCTTAAGTGGATCATGTCCATGCAAGAGTCCAGTGGGCTTTCTGAGCAACATGAAACCACCAGAGATATCTTGCACATAATGCAAAGACACTAAGTTTTGATCTTAAAAGCATTTCTAATGAGGTTTCCTTTGGGAGTACAAATGAATGCACCAAAGACAGGCCAAGGCTGATGTTTACTCCACCTGGGTTTAGTTTTTATGAATAGATATACTTGAAGGGCAGCAAATAAAAAGAGCAAGGCTGCATGAATATGCTATGGCTACAAACTTTTGGGAAAAAAAATCCTAAAAATGGAAGCCCACAGTTGGCAGAGCTTCACTATTTGAAGTGAGTTCAACATATTTTAAGCAAACTGCTGGAACTTCATCAAGAGAAAATCTAATTTTGCTGACCTATGCTGTACCCACACAGCAGAGCTTTTGCAGTTTATTATGCAGGCACAGCAGCTGCTGCATGCAGTAACACCCACAAAAAATTTTCTGAAATCACAGAGGACTATTTCATCCCACAGAACGCTCTGTCATTAGGTAAAAAGCTATAAGAAACCAAGAAGCAAAGCACAGGCAAGTATGCCAGTCTGCAAGTTCAGTCACTATTTGTAGCTGCTCAAAAACTTTCAAATAGATAAAACAAAGACATTTAAAAAAAACCAAAACCCCCATATATACTTATGTTTTGAATATATTTAATAGTGAAGGGGGCTCTGTTCACATGGGTGTTTGGTCTACAGGTGTTCACATTTGTGATTCTCTAACTCCTCTGAAATAACAAGCATGAGGAAACTTAATCTGTGTTAATCATCAGATAAGCTATTCAACTTTTCAAGTTAAATGAGATGTCTAGAACAAAATATCTGTCATTTAGAAAGGGCTTTGTATTTTCCACATGGCAATGTGATATAAGCATAAACTAGAGGATTCAAGGACTAGAAGAAATTGGAAACCAAATAGAAGGAGCTAAGGAGTTGTGTGAACCATGCAACTAAGACAGTCTGCTTTCAAAAGAAATTGTGTTGGTTGACATTTTTTACTTAATTATATTAAGGCTGCAGTGCAAGCCAAGGCCAGATATCAAATAATCCATATGAGGGGGAAAATAGCTCAATGACCTAATCATAGCAAAAATGTGTGTCAAGATATGATCTCCAATAGAAAATAAATACTACACAGGACAGAGAAACATAGATGAAGATAGGATTGTTTGATTTTTAATATGGTGCAAATGTCAGTTTTGTAGAAGTTCTTAATTTTTAGAAAAAGTTCTTTTCCCTCTTTTGCACAGTTTAACTGTTGATTCTCTGGTGTCTAATACAAAACTTTCTGCTGTTTCTGCACTAGAGAAATTACCAGTATCTCTCTTAAGTATTTTGGTGAAGGTGGTAAGCATTGGCAAATAATCAGTTGAGCAGGTTTTATGGTTCTTGGATCTCCCATACATTAAATACAAACACAGTGTGAGCCGAGTCTATAGAAAACGAGATGAAAATGAGGACAAAACCCACTAGCATAAGCTAGAACAGTGGAAATAAAGACTTGGCAGAGAGATTATCCTTAGAGGTTTAAAAATGCATAGGTGTATATCAAAAGGTCAGTCTAAAAGAATGGAACTTAATTTTGACCCAAGGGAGTCAAGTGAGAAACCAAGGGAGAAAGTCAGAAAAACTTTGTTTACATCCCATTTAAGCAACAGATGAAATCACATTTCTCTGAGTACAAAGAAACTGGGGGAGGGAATAGTGGAAGTTCTGATTAATTTATTTGAACAGTGATCCAGATGTCATCTAACACAATTTTTGTATTACTCAGCTAATGCTGGTAATTGCACTTTATTTCTCTAGCAACCTCTGGAGGAAGTTTCAAGCCATAGCAATCATAACAGCCTGGAGCTTATTTGGAAAATAGAGTATCAGGCTGTAAAGGGTAAATATGTAATGGAAAATACAGCACATCTGAGTAAAAGAATTATCAGAGAGACCAAAGCAAGCATATTATGTTAGAAAGACACTGAAATAATCTTTCTGAGCTGGTTATTTTAAAACCACTGATAAAGTGACTCCAAAATGGTATCAGTTTAATGTGCACTGGCAGAACCCAATTGGCAGCTCTTTGGATTGGCCACAGACAGCGTATGAGAGGATTCCCCGGGCTGCTGGTGCCTTCAAACAGAAGCACTTCAGACTGGCAGCATGGGAATACTCCCTTTGAACAGCTGAACGATATGCAAAAGATGTAAAAACAGATATAAATGCTAATAATTAAAAACTAAATGAATAATACCCAATGCAGATTTTTTAAGAGGGCTGAGAAGGCTTTGGCATTCAGAGGCTGTGCCAGCCAGCTGTAATAATCATCTTAAACACTCCCAGAAAGGAGAAAGACATTATTAGCATTATGGAAACAAAGCAAGTACCCAGTGGATAGAAGTGTGTTTCTATAGCAAAAGCTTCTGTGGAAAAGCTTCTGTAGTAAACTGAAATGGTTATGCAGTTGAATCTCACTGCTCTGAATGAGCAAAGCAACATTACATTTATTGGTCTGAAGAGACCCCACTAGAAACATACGGCCTTTTATCCAAGCCTACCCCGCCCAATAAACTCTGAAATACCATAGATGTGTTTCTTACTTTATGGGCAACAGTGTATTAAGGAAGAAATATTTTTAGCACTGTCATTTCATAAAATGGAAAACATTCAATCTCCTCTGGAACTACCTATGTAAAATTTGGCTTTCCATCGACAGCTCATGCTTAATTTAGAATAACAAAACTCCAAATTAAACAATTGAAATAATTTATCTTGAAAACTATGCATTAAGCACGCTTTGTATGAGCTGTGAGATAAGTTTGATTTATGAGTTTGCTGTACAATTGTGTCAGGGATGTCTGCCCTGCAGGTTTTTGGCTCGTGTTCCTCATCCCACTTGCTCTTCCAGTGTATGTGAGTACCAACAGCTTCTGCAGGCTCTCTGGTCTGTTCCCAGCCACCACTGAGCTCTGCCCACTGCTACAAACACTCCAGTTAAATGTTCACTGCCTTGGACATCACTTCCCAAAAATATTTTCAGAGTAC
Source organism: Dicaeum eximium (assembly GCA_013396995.1). NCBI lineage: Eukaryota > Metazoa > Chordata > Aves > Passeriformes > Dicaeidae > Dicaeum > Dicaeum eximium. Next base: position 731,993 of record VWZP01006227.1, on the reverse strand, counting down.
ATGTTACCACTGACACACTTTTTGATCCTTTTTTTTTTTTCATATATATCTGTACCCGCATTATATGCCTTCCCCTGATGAAAGCCAAAAGTGTCAGATCAAATGTGAAGGTAGATAACAACCCTAAAGCCTGGCTGGTGCTTGAAATCTAACTTTCTCTCTCCTTCAAATGCAAAGAGGTCCAATTAAACAAGCACAAAGTACAAAATAAATAAAGATAACTGGTGGATGACTTATGTTGTCCAGGCTGTGATTTATTACAACAGAAACAATACCCAAAAGGAAAATGCCACCATCGTAGTGACTGGAAAGAAATCTAAGATTCACACTGGAATTTCTAATTGCATATACATTTTGAGCTGTTTTTTTCTCTAAAAAGAGAAACAGGCATGGCCACCAGAAAAACCCAAAGCCAAGTATGCCCAGAGACCCTGAATTTTAATAGGACTTAAAATATGAATAGACATCCAAACCTACAGATCTAACATACTTGCTGGTCTGACAGACAGGTAATATGTACAGCATATAAGGAACAAAACCTGCCTTTATAGACTTATTGGTGAAATTAAAAAAAAAAAGGGGAAAAAAAAAAAACAGAACAAAAATGCATTTATCTCCAAAACTTTGGAAGAACTGTGGATATATTTTGTTGTTGATCTTATCCTTGAATGAAACAATCATGTCACATAAGCAGTAAAAAGAAGCACAACTGTGTCATGTTTTCTTACATTATCTAGGGATTGCTTGCCTGGGAAATCACTAAGAAAATCACACCATAGCTGATCGATGGCTGCAGCACAAATGTCACAGCATTAATAACTGCTCACTTAAAGCTGAGAACTTTGCATTGTGTCTGAAATAGAGCACAGTGGTAGAAACACCCTGGTCTGCAAGGTCCCTCCTACAGCAGAGAATGGCAGGTCTGGGTACTCAGCTTGTGGAGAGGATGGGGACAGGAGGTGATAAGTCACTTCTCAGCCCCTCTTTCCAGAGGTTAACTTTCAAGCTCATATTTTACTTTCTGACCTTAATACCACTGAGAAGAGAAAGAATGTGTGCCATTTCCTGGTCTGTGGCCCAAGCTACTTCAATGAGGACAGAAAACCAATGTCTGTAACATAGGTGGATATTTCTGCCTTGTGGTATTTTCTGAGCACTAGCACTGCAGCCTCTTGCTGCAGATGTTCAGCCCTCTCTTGTGCAGTCACATGAATAAAACCAAACAACTGGAGTGTTTTCAATTTTTGGGGCCTACTAAGATGATATATTTTAATAAGAGATGGCCAGGAATAAGAAAATTATGGGGAGCAGTAGTGCAAGGAAGCAGTTGTGGTGCAGGGTTGCCATACCACAGAGAAAATACACAACACAAGAAAACTGAACTGTTGTACCTTGACATTAATCTCAGAAACATAAACTACTATCCTTCTTTTGAAAAAAAGTAACTGTATTTGTAGGAAGCCAAAACAAGGAAAAAGAAGAGGGAGGCTGGTGCTGAGGCTGACACAAGACCAACAAAACCCCATCAAACCAACTGCAGTATTTTTTGTATTTTTTGTTAAATTGATAAAATGCATGAGAACTCACTGAAAAGTACAGTTTACTAGCAGACCCCAGACAGCACTCTCCAGCTGGATACTCTGAGATTTTTCCTTTCTTTTCCAGCGGTAGAAGCTACACATGGATATTTGCACGTTCCCTGAAGTATAAGGGAGCCAGAGCTGTCCTCAGTTTGCATTGTTTTCCACCCCCAGTGCAACCCACAGGGTCAGCCACCCTGGGAGACCCAGCAAACTCCCTGCCTGCAGCATGCTGCTGAGCCCTGGGAAGGACAGGGAAGCTTGCAGGGGTCCTCCAGGAGGGAAGGGGTTGAAGGGCAGCCTGTCTGCAGGTGGCAATCATTTGTTCTCAGGAAGATGAAGGACAGGAGAAGCACATCTGAGGATGCAACAGCCCTCACCTAGAGTGGAAGCACTAAGCTTTCCCTGTCTCTTTTGCAAATCCTAGTATAAACTAGCTTTTCACAAAACTAATAAAGCACCTTCCAGAGGTATCTTATAAATATTTTCAAGATATTTTCCTGCTGCAGGCTATGATTTCCTCTTTTGAGCAGACCAGACTGCTGAGGCCAAACACTGTCCCTTCTATTCTGCCCTCCCTTGCTCCTTGGAAGCGTGTGCCTTCCGCAGGCACCATCATGTCACAATACTCTCAAGGCAGGACATTCATACTTCAGGTTGGTCAGTTTGGAGCTTTCCATTTTGTAGCTACAGCCCTTGAACCAAAAATTATTTTGTGTCCCTCCTGGAATTTTCCAAGGATTTATGCTGCTTAGAGACAGCTTCAGCTCTTACTGCAATTCACAACAGCATTTGGTAGACTTGTGGAAGCCAGTTGGCTCTGAATGCTGAGCTAGGACTGCCCTTGGATCACAGAGAAGGCAGAGCTATGTGTGCTAGGCTGTAGCTGTGGACATGGCACCTACCAGGGCATCTTTTATGTGTTCAGAAACTATTGATAACACATGAGATTACAGAGCCAGGAAAAGGCACTGGCATTAACTGTAAATGCATAAGACATAATTCAACTTTTCATGGAGGAAAAAGATGACCTGAATTGCATCCTCAATATTCAAGACTTCACAAGTGAACTGAGGACTCATTTCACCAACTAGAAGAGAGCAGCATAAAAATATACCTGCCAGGCCAGACTGTCCAATCCAAAATGCTCCTTTGCCTGCTTAGGACAGCTTTATATTTACTGTACACTACTGGGGCAGTGCAAAGGGACCATGATTGAACACTTGCCTTACTGAAGTTTGCTGTTCTCTAAGATGTTAACAATTGCAACAACTCAGCCTTCTCTTTGCTCCTTCACAACACCCAGATTCATAATTCTAGAATCTCAGTAGTATGAGGCCATTATTTTTATAGGTGTTTATTTTATTTTGGGGTCTAGAAAAATAAATTTTATTTTGCATTGTGAATATTTAATATACTTTCACAAATGAAAATCTATAGTCATTTTCCATGAAGAAACCTGGGTCTGACTGCAGAGAGCATGCTTAGTATATGTAATGATTATAGGAAGTTCTATCTATCTTATATGGTCTTTTCTTGTTAATTTCCCCGATCGCCAGAGAATTTTCTGAACAGCTTTGGGGGACTGAAAAGATCTCTAAAGAATTTCCAGTGCTCTAGAAGGCCCAAGACAGCATTTCCAGTGCTAGAAGGTGAACAAAGGTCTGTATTAGCCTGTAAGCTAGCCTCTGATGACTAATGGCAGTATTGTGAGATGGAACTATAGTGTACAAGACAAGGCTCAAATAAAACAGATTCTGACTTATCTGGAAGGTCTAAATAATTTAAAAGCACAAAGCATACATGGCTAACTTGCTAGAATGAGTAAAGCACATCCTGCTGTGAATAAGACCTACATTTTTTCAGTTTAATGTTTTGGACTACAAGAAAAGATATTGAGGCATTCAGAGGAGTGCAAGGATAATAAATTAATACTTGCTCATAGTAGCAAGAAACAGCTGCCATTCTAGAGTTCTCAAAAGATGTGGCACATCAGTCACTATTTCTATCTCTGTGGTGTCCTGAAACTCTTACCAAGGCTGGAGTCCTACTCACCCAAATGGCATGATTTCCTTTAAACAAATGCATTGTGAGACAGACAGAGTTAAATTCACCACCCTGTGACACACAGGCATCAGACACACTGGGATCTTGGATGACACAAACTAGGAAGAGCTCTTGGCACCCTCAAAAGCAGAGAGACCCTGTGCTGCAGGGAGACCTCAATAAATCAGAGGGCTGGGCAACCACCAACCATATGAATTTCAATAATGAAAAGTGCCAGATAAAGCCATGTGTCTCCCTTCCAAACCTCCTTTGCCCCCTTGAGTCTGCCAGACACCAAACTTCTTACTCCATAACTCACTCTTCTGAGCAGCTCATCGATGGGCAGGTCTATCTTTGAAGATTTCCATGCTGTTTTTTCCTGCCAGTCCAGCCCAGCTCTCACAGAAATTGGCTATCCTGATCATCAGACACTCTCTGCAAGACATTAGTGGAGTAATTACCCAGGGACGTACAGCAGTCTGCCCACTGGTGCTTTACTTGCAAGCTCATTTTGATCATTAATGATGCTAAGCACATAAGTGTTTCTAACTAAAATAATGTACAGAGAAAACTTACTGTATTCTGTCCATGGCCTTCTCCTCCTAAAAACCTCTGCAACAATGATGAATAAAGAAACCTCTTAAACTTAATATGAAATTATTTTTATTTAAAGTTTCAGCTGTGATAATGTTTTACTGAGTTGCTATACATAAACGTTTTTATAAAATCATTGCCAAAAGAATCTCCCTTTCTTGTTCAAAACTCCCCTAGAAATAAATACAGATTTTTCCTGTTAAAGATTAAATAAGGGATTTATGATTTAGTGCAGACTTCACAAAACTCCTATGATGTAGTTAAGATATTGTTTGTGTTTCCAAAGTGAAGCAGTGCATGAAGTAGCATGAGCTGGTTATTTTTTAATTTTTAAATCCAATTAATTGTTCTAGTTACAGTACTACTAATTTTTATCTATCTGATTAACTAGAGAATAATCCAAATACATTTCAAATTATAAATCTTTCATGATTTGGGAGATTTTATACTAATGTACATTTGACAGTGCTAATTTAAAGCAAATATCAAGCTTGATTAAACATTCCCAAGATAAGAAGGATAAACGATTGAATTATTTTATAGATTTAACTACTATTGATATGATGTTATAAACAGAAATATTTTGATGTTCATCATTAATTTTTAAAAATAATTCTTTGGGAAACAGCCAAGAAGGACTGGAGAAGTAGGTCAGAATGTATGCACAAAACATTTGTATTCTTTACTATATAAACACTAATTTATTTATTGAAATAATACACTGTTAATTATTTATTAAAGAAATTACAATTTTGCTGAGCTTCCCTCTGAAAAAAAAAAAAATCATTAAAATGTGGCTAATGCGATGGATTGTTCCACATCTCTGCCTCCCAACTGTTTGCCAAGTGTTTATTGGCAAATCACTATCTGTTAAAACATAATCTGCATCACAGCATCTCCAGCAAGCAAGTGCATTACAAAGTGGTTTAGTAAGCTTTAAGTACTGTAAAAATAGTCAGCATTCCCCATCATATTTTCAGTCCCCATATTCATATGTGGGAGACTATATATATATATGTGTGTGTGTGTGTGTGTATATATATATATGTATGTATATATATATATATGTGTGTATGTATATGTATATGTATATGTATATGTATATGTATATGTATATGTATATGTACATGTACATGTACATGTATATGTATATATACATATATGTGAGAAAAACTCTTTAGGCATTGGTTTGTTGTAATTGTTGCTAAGGAAGGTGAATTTCAAAACACCTGTAGTGCAGTATTAAGTAATGTTGGAAAAAGAGAGAAAGATCTCTTTGTAAGTTACCTTAAACACATAGAAGCTTTTTTCTGTTTTTCTTTTTTCTTCAGTTTTGTTTTCTTTTTTTTTTTTTTTTTTTTTTTTACCCAAGAAACTNTTTTTTTTTTTTTTAACCAAGGAACATGACTGATTCACCAAAATGTCCAAGCACAATCTATAATCCATCCAGAAATTAGCAGACTTCATGCAAACACTCAGGTAAACAGAGGAAGTGGAAGCATGAAAACACCGATTACCAATAAAAAACTGAGTAGATGTTCCCAGCTGGAGAGTGAGCGGAACCCGCAGTCAACAGCACAGAAATATGTGCCAGCACGTTATTCTCCAAGGCAGTGCTGTAAATGAGACAGTGTCCAGGGATGACTTGCCTCTACTAATCTCAGCTGGCCTCTCCAGTTAATACATTTAAACAAAAATGTAGATTTTTCTGGAATCTATTACTATGCTTGATTAATTTGGGTAAAGGGGTAGATAACTATTTTTCTCCCGTTTTCCATATGACGCATTTAAAATTATATTTTCTAATGATGTGATTTCATTTTCTTTCATTAGTTCTACAGAAAAACAAGCAATATTTTTTCCAGCTAGAGCATTAATAAATATAACATGAAATTGGTTAATGCAACATACATTTCTCTCAATATCACTTAGCTCTATATAACAGTGCAAAACAAAATTAAAGCATTGTGGATTCAGTTTATTTTTGCATTTTCCAATAGTATGAGGTGAGTCACTATTGGGGGAAAGGAGAGCAGGTTGCTTCTGGGTCAGACTTACTGTATTTATTCTTTCTTATTTTGAGGAGTCTGGTCACATGTATGTTGCTAAACTTGAATGTTGAACCACTTTGCAAGTGGCAATAAACCAAAACCTTTACTGAACTCCAGATAGATTAGACCTACTGCATTTCTCTCATCTAAGAAATCAGTTATCAAAGAAACAATGAATTTAGTCTGGGAAGACATCACTTTAGAAAGTCCACAATACATTTTATGTGTTACCCCTTCTTTCTTAGTTTGTCTTTCAAGACTTCCACTATAGCCTTGTATAATACTGGAATTGGCTTCATTTGGCCTCCAGAGTTTAAGCTACCCTATGTCCTCACCATCATCTAAACTTTAAGGACTCTGATCCCTCTCAGGAGCTTGGTCACTCCACTCGACAGATGCACTCAGATCACTGCCACTGTACCTGCACTTTCATGCCGTAACTCAGTTGGTTATTTTTGGGATGGAAATGGTTAGGCCTATGTGATGTAATTGCATTGGTCTTTTAGTCTTAATTTGAGCCTGGGTGTACTAATTTACAGCCCATCCTCACTTCCCATAGTCAGCACTTCTGTCATTACAGAAAATAATAAATTTTATTTAAATTTTTTTTCTTGACCTCCTTTTCATTGCACTGTGGTTGAGTGTCTCCCTCTGTGTTCTCTTTTATATTTATACATACCTGGCTGAGGAAAAAAAAACAAAACCCCTCAACTATTTGCTGTTTGTCTCAGTTTACAAGGTCTAATTCAGCTTTATTTTTGGCACTTATCTCTACTTCTCTGTGTCCTGGCCTCTCAGACATAGAATACTCCCTTTCCCTTTAGGCAAACTGCTTTATTTCTTCTGCCCTTTCAGAAGTGGTTATTTATCCAGTCAGCTCTGGAGCCATTCCCTACAAGATTTTCCCCTTGATTAAGATGCAAGTTCCAGACGGCTTTCACACCTTTGATTTAAAGAAATTTCACGCCTTCTCCACATTAAAATCCCTGAGCTCTTTAATCCAGTTGACCTCATTAACTAGTTTCCTTAATTTTTCAAAGTTTATCTTTTTGAAATTGAGATCCTTTACAAGCTTGGTTGCAGCTGTGCTGGTGGGGGTGGCAGCTGCCTTGCAGGGCAGCTGCTGTGCTGACACATTGGTTGGTGCCTGTGTCACAACCTGTGGTTCTAATGGGAAAGGTTGCAGCCCCCCCACCCCCAAGCTACTGCTCTTCTGCTTAATTAAGCTGAATAAGTGGGTAATCATTTGATGCTAGGTTATTTTCTACCAGCCCTTTCTTTATGCCCCCGTTGCAAAAACCCACGATACAGCCAAATTATTTGTTGCCTGGATGGAGGAGGATGCTGTCACTATTACTGATACTTTAAAGGACAGTTCAAGAACTTCTGTAATTGACCTATACAGTCAGGGAAATTTCTTCCTCACCTGTGACATTCATTGTCTTATGATGTAAGTCACTAAGGGATTGTATTAGAAGCCTGTCCAAAGTGGAAGTTTTCACCAAAATCGTGTAATATTGAACTGAAGGGTAACTATTACTGCTGGCTTGCCATTCTACCTGCTAATACTAAGAAAGCATGTAATCTCCTCAAGAACTGTGTGCTTACAAGATTCTTAAATCTAGAGATAAAAAAATACAAACTAACACCATAAAGCTAAAACATGAGGAAATTTTATTACTGAGCGTAGGTCTTCCTAAGAGTTGAGAATGAATAATTCTTACATGTTCTCTTCTTTCTAAACCTACATGTTGCAAGAAAAGGCACCTTTGTTGTTTCTCTTAGGAGGCTACTCCATAATTTAGAAAGTTTCAGCAAGTACAAGATTCTCACTGGCCTTTAGCAATGTTTTTCCTTTCTTAACTTAGTCTCAGCCTTCCAACCATGGACAAGAAAACACGTCTAGAGCCCTCATGGACATACCTACATAAAATTGGTAATAAGAAGAAAGACATCACCTCACAAACTTCCCTTCCTCTTCACCAGCTTTTAAATGTTTCGGGCACTACGCATATGTGTTTGCTGGATCAGACTTGAGAGCTGGGAATGTACACCATCCATTAACTGTCAGTCTCCTCTATGTTAGATACCAGCCCCAAGGGAATAACTAAAACACAGCAGAGCCAACCGAGCAGCAAAATGAAATGCAGTTGTGAACTTGCCTGTGAAGATGGGCACACAGTTCAGTGGGTGCAGCCCTGTGTTGCAAAGAACAGGGTAGTGGCACCTTGTCTTTTATGTGGGACAAGTAAACAGGAACATTTAAGTGTTGGTGCTGCTCTGATTCTGTGAAGTATAATGAAAGATAAAAGTACACACGGCAGAGCATGTGTCTCCTAGGCACAGTCATGCTGTGGAGAGAAGTAATTTATCCCTGCTGGGTACATCCATCATAATCCAGAGTCTGGAAATATCTGTTATTAGAGTGCATTCATTCCAGAGCTTACACTATGTATGCTTGCTATTTAAGCTGACCTGCTGCAATGGTGGTGTCAATTAGTTTCTGAGATCCCTTCCTATGATTTTACCAGTAATGAGCATGTTCACCTGTATAAAGTTAACAAACTATATCGCAATATCGCAAATGCAGGCAAGTGTGAAAGTTGCCACTGTGCTTCATCATAGTTTAGAGTCTGAGCCAAAAGAAAGCAAACTAGAAGAAAAATGGCCAGAAGTTAGAGTTAATGCTTTCCTCACCTGTAACCCCTAAAAATCTAGATGTACACATCATAAAGTTTAAGATTACATGTATTCAGAATTTTGCTAATTTTATCAGAAATCGTTAGGAGTCTTGGGCAACTGAGTATTTTTACTTGAGAATTTTGTGGGAAACAAAGGTGCTAATACTTAATTCCTACTAATGAGTTACATTTGAAGATGGAAAATTAATTTTCCCTCTTCTTATTTTTTTTAAATATGTCTTGTTAAAAGTTTTTTTAACTGGATCATAAATAAGTTTAGATCTCAATTTATGCTGAAGTTGAAGACTGAAACCCAAAATGTATGGTTTTGGATTTCCTTACTTAAGGAAACCAGTGTGAATTTTAAAACAATAAATAAATGAATAAATAAATGAATAAATAAATAAATAAATAAATAAATAAATAAATAAATAGATAAATAGATAAATAGATAAATAGATAAATAGATAAATAGATAAATAAATTAGGAAAATGTTAAGGCTTTGAAGCAGAAAGAGAAAAAATAATAACCTCTAATGTCCATTAAAAAATAGACACAAATGAAAATCCCCAATTGTCTTTTTGCACGATGAAACATTTAAGTGAAGAGAATAATTAAGTGCAAGTAACAATGGGGGGGAAAATGCGATACTTCTCAGAAGTCTGAATTCATAGAAGCTAGCTGGGGCCAAAGGCTTCTCTCTGTTTCTAGCAGCAAAGAGGAAGGTAGTATTGACTTGAGACAGGGAAGTACTGAGGAGGAAGAGACTGGTCCTTGAGACTGGCATTCCTTGCAGCTCTGAAATTTCAAGGCTCAGGGGATGAGTGATCTGCAGAACGGGGACAGTGTCAGCACTGAGAGCTACCAGTTGGGGATTACTCTCTGAAGAACACTGTCCTCTTGTCTGCCCAACAAACCAAACCAATCAACATCATAATTGTTATTTTTTCTTGATTCCTGGGATTCAAAATACAGCCAACACCTTCAGATCCATTCTGGCCAGTTGCCCAGTGATTCAAATGTCCAAACAGCAGAAGTCTTCTACCCAAAAAGAAATGTCCTGAAAAATGCTGATGTTTTCTTTACTGTATAGCTATGCCTTAATGCTGACTCTGACTAGAGAAGTATTCATGAAGCTAAGGTTTTGATAACATGATTAATATTTTTGGTTTGACAGTGTAGGAGTAAGCATAGCCAATAGTTAAATAAACAACTGAAGCTTGTTTATGTAATATTCTACCACATTTTTAACTAATCATTAAATAAAACAGAGCAAGCACATTGCTGTAAGCAAACTAATCTTTCTAACATGACTCTTAAACAACTCAGTAAATCACTCTTCGGTAATTTCTTTATCTAACTGGCTCAGTATCCTTGATAGATCCTCGATAGCCCTAAGAAATATTTGATCAGTGGGTTGCCTAAGTGTATAATCTTTACTTATTTGCTACACTAGTTAATCTCATTTTTTTCCTAACTGAAATCCTATTTTATTATTTCATCATGAAACATTTTCTCCCTGCAAAGGGTGAATTTATTAGATGTCTCAAACCCCTTCAGCTGTCTGAAGGATTCAGTCTTCTGTGGTGATCATGTGACAAATTAGACAAGAGAAGTACCTTTGCCTGGTACTACATAGTAACTAAATAGCTATGTAGTACAGAAGCACACATGAAGCCCAGTCTTTAAATAAAAATATTGCTCACAGTCCCATTTACACAGTGAGGAGGAGAAGCTGGAGTGAGTGATATATGGGTTATAGTGTTGTACAGTTTGCAAGTCAGCATGGCTGAAACCTTTTCAGAGACATCAGTTTTTAAAAGAATTGCCTAGATGCAAACAAAAGTCCCTTGTGGCTAAAATTCCCAAATGTGTCTAAGCAGGTTAACTCTTTGAGTGATGTAAGATTCCCAGACACCAGAGATCAAATAAAAGGACAAGCCTGTGGCTTTGTGCACACAGAGTGTGTTGGACTTTGCCCCTTAAACTTTCTAATGATAGCATTTTAATATCTTAAAGTGGCTACCCCAGGGCACATCTGTGTGGCAGGAACAAAGTTAATGTTGCTTGTAGTAGTTTCTGTCTGCTGTCAGTACTTAGCCATTTACTCTCACTAAAATTAAACAAAATCAGCATCCAATTAATGGCCTGGGTTTCAGATGGCCTCTGGTATTTTGCTTGTTTAAGAATTAAATATAACTGCATTGTTAAATCTAATATATCATTGATCTATGGTTCAGAGAGAAATTATTTGCTGGAAAGTTGTTTAGGATTAAGTTAAAATTGCAACATGTAGATAGTTTATTCTTAAAAATACAATATCTCCTCAAAATTATTTGGAGCTTTAAGTATCAAATTGCAGACATGAAATACAAAGATTCTGAAGAAATGCTGGCTTCTAAAACTCAGAAGACCAGAATAAGGAAGTATGTGAATATGACACATTTTCCTGAGCTCTCATATCATAAGAAAAACCTCAATCCTAAAGTGCTGTGGTAGATTAGTGAATTTAGAAAGTGCTTAAGGACCTGCACTCATGGTTTTGGTTACATTCTTGTACCAAACAGGTGGAGACTGGACAGTGCAAAATGTGCTGTAAGGGGAAAGTATTGTGCAAAATGTAACTACACTTTCAAGTAGAAAAACCTACATTTCTTCACTAATTACATAGCTGCCACTGTGAAGTTATTAATAATAAGTATTTGTTAGCCAAACATACACAGTGTTATTTACCTTTAAAAAAAGTATGGATGCACAGGATTCAGTTAACTAAAAATCACTCATTCTTATCTGTAAATAGATCTTTTGACATGAAAAAGAGCTCTTGGATGAAGGAGCTCTGTCCATTGTCTAAAATAGGATAAAGCCACAAGCAAAACCTGAAACTTCATTCTAATTTTAGTAATTAGTAATTTTAGTTCAGAGGGTTTTTTTTTTCTGATACATTTTGCTTCCAACAAAAGGAGAAATTAATGGAAATCCCAAGTTGTTAAGAAAGGAACAACCCCCTTAATCAGGCATAGCTTTCCAAATGAGGCTATCAGTCTCAGAATGTTTTCTAGAGCTCCCACTGGGCAGATTTCAATATTGCATCATTTGAAGAACTCAACCCACAAAAAAAAATATTTCTAAGGGAAATCCACAAAATATGTCCTGTTCCTTTCAGTGCTTTCATTTTTTTTTCAGTTAATCCCAAATCTTGTGGTATTTGCCCCATTTTCTTAAGACCTACGCTTCAGACATCATATTACATCTGTATTAATTTGCACTTATTAAGGTAATTTTCTATGTTCTATTCCTTCTTTTCTTTGAAGAATAATCAGGAAAAGAAGAGCTACAAAGTCTCACGACCCGACTGCAAATAAAACACCCTTATATTAGAAAAGAGTATTAAATAAAAAGAAATAGCCGGTTCCTGATTCGGGACTATCATTACTGATTTTCCACCTCTTTTCTTCTTGTGAAGAAACAAGCCAAAAATTATCCCAGTATTTTTAGAGTTGTACCTGTAGGCTTAGTTTTCCAGGTGCAGATGCTGATGCCCCTGTGAGGAAATTTACTGCAGCACCTCACATGTCACACAGGAGAGGTTGTGCTCATGGGAACTGCCAGATGCAATTGCTGCACAGGCTGTGGCTGGTTGAGCCTGATGTTTGCTGATGGTAGAAAAGGAATCATAAAGGCTGATGTGCAGAAATGTTTGCAGATTGATGGAGTCAGCACAGGCTTAGGAAGGGTAAGCACATGAGCAGAATAAGGGTCATCCAAAAGTTAGTGGGTACCACCGTCTTCTCCAGTGGTGTCTGCAAAGAGTCAATGCTTGTGACTCTTAATTCTCTCCTGCCACTTCAGTGCTACTTTGCCTGCCCTCCTTGGATTTCACGTCATTCACATCTCAAAAAAGATTAAAAAATGGATAAATCTTGAATCTGGACCACTGCCATTTTGTTTGGCATTCACAGCAATGGATTCTAACATAAATCTGTTTCTGCTTTACACTGACTATTCTAAATGTATATCTCTCTATCTACAGAGAAATAGAAAAGAGCAAGAAAACCCAACAAACAACAGACCTAATGCAGCTGGTCTTCTACAATGATAGTAGCATCTCTAATAGTCACACTAATACAATAAAATCCATATTTCCCCTTTTTTCCTGATGATCAGATCATCATCATGTCAAAAATTCGTTTGGTTCTAGCTGTGCTTATAAGCTTTTTCTGACATTAAGACCTTCAGAGATGTGTTGTGGGGTTGTGTCAAAAGGACAAAGAAACATTAAACATGCTGTCTTTGGCAGAATGAGTTCCAGACTTTACAAATCTATTTCAATTAGGATTTTCATTTCAAGGAACAGATTTTAATTCTGACATGTAGGGACCTCATGCATCAGTACATTTACACTTGCATTTATTACTGCAAAGCTATTACCATCGCAATGCAATGACAAACTTCTAAACAACAACAACAACCACCACAACAAAATAGAGGGGGGTCATTTATCATTTTACACATCACATTTATTGCCTTAGTGCAGCCAAAATGAGTTTGTTCCTATTTGTGTGGTATGCAATCACATTGTGGTCCACAAATACAGGTCTCAGCTTAAAATACCCAAATCTTCTTGCAGGATTGTAGGATGAAGCATAGAAATACTACCTATGTTCATTTTTAGCACAATTATACTTTTTTGCAGAAAGTGCCCATTTCAAGATTATTCTGCCATAAAACACCTGAATCTCCTCATGAGGTCTGAGCTATACATGTGGCTGTAGAATTTTTAGTGTCATTCTTAAAAGCCAAGATTTTATATTATTTGTTATTTTGTTCTTACTGTATATACCACATACTATAGCCACTTCAGCTTTCTCACTTGAAACTGCACTGAAAATCATTGCCTGAAAAATTTTTAGAAGTGGCTAAATCTCTGAAAAACACAGTGATGTTAAATCTAGAAGGTTTAAATAAATTTCACTATGTGGGTAAAAGCTCTTGAAGAAGCAGTGTAATAATGAGACCTATGGTAATTTTTGGAGACAAGACTTCTCTTGTACATCTAAATATTCCAGATAGTCAGAACATCCTCTTGGATGGGGTAGTAATAGTTGACAGAGCACAGCAGTTTTAATACAGAACCAGAAGCAAATAGATTCACAAGCAAAGGCCAGACTCTGAGGAAATGATAATGTATATTACTTTGTTTATTGCAGCTAACCAAATACGCTTGCAGTAGGAATTATAGTTTGTCAAAAAGATATACAATATCTGCCCTTTCATGTTTTCAGCCATTTAAAAATAACAAAATTCAGTGCCGTTTACTTTTCAACAGAAAATAAATGAAATCTAAAGTTATGGGTGTTTTTCATTAACTGTTAGATACAGCGGCTGTGCCAGAAACCATTATCTAGTACATTTTGCTTTCCAGATAAAACTTTCAAATGCTTACATTTCATTGCACGTTGGTTGATTGGATAATTTGAACATCAAAGGAACCTTTCATTTAATTTAAGCCGAAAAGTTGTCTTTTGCTTTATTAACTTTCGATCAATAAACAAGCAATTTGGAAATGTAATCAGGAAATGCTTCCAATTGGCTGACAATGTATCAAAGCCAGTGCTTGAAGGCAAGAGCAAGCTGTAACAAGCAGTTTATTACCAGTAGCTGTTACTGACATTAGTCAAAACCAAGAAAGATAAAATGGAATAAGAAATGTAATGCTGGAAGAGCCTTGGGCGCTGTGTTCTCTTCTTCCTTTTGAAAACTGCAAGCCTGTCTTTGATATGATAACAAATATAAACTGTTTAAAAACACCAAATGCAGAAAAACTGAGACTAGCCTGTCATGGAGTTAATCCATTCTAGAGTGACATACAAATAGTGTAACATCCAGCGGATATATGTTATGGAAATATTTTGAATTGGATTTACATGTAGTGAGCAAATTGGAACTTTTGATTTTATGTGATATTGTAATGTACATGTTCTCATATTAACTGAGTGTAATCCTATTTGAAGATAATGAGTTCTCAATAGGCTCTCCAGCCTGCAAATGTATCAGAATATTTTGATTTTGGCTGGAGAAGGTCCAAATGGACTTAGAAAAAAATCCTCAGACTTGGGGGTAACCCTCATTTCTGAGGGGAATTTGCATATTTTTTTGGCCAACGCATCATCCATAAAACTAAACTAACTGAATGGTGATCTTTTCTAGTTTGTTTTGACATTGTACTATTTGTTTTGCTGTGTGCTGTCTATAGCCCAAAGCAGAACACTGGGCTGAATTTCAGCTCTGTTTTATTGAGCATGTCACTGAAAGCATCTTGTAGTTATTTTACAATCATCTGTACATATTTTTAACTCAATTATGAATAAATAAAAAAGAAAGAAAGAAAAATTTGTTTGACTGGAATGGATTTGAAAGGTGAGTAATGAGCATAGTGTAACAGATTTAATTTCCCTGTGCTACAATGAAACAAAGTCACGGAGACTTAGCACAAAGGGATTCAGGAAAAGAACAAAGAGAGAAAATGTTTTGGCTGCTTTGTGAAAGTTCTGTGTGTTGGCACACTGGGCATGCTGAGCACATCACAAGGCATGCTGACACACAAGTCACATATTTCATCACCTCAAAGGGAAGCAATATTCTTATGGTAGAGAATTATTTATCTGGTCCTTCCAGTTAACTGTTTTGCAGGTTTCATGAAAGTAGTTGCTCTGTGTGGAACTATTACCATAGATGTGTAGAAAACATTAACAGGTCTTAATTTAATCTCATTACTGCATTCCAGTAATGCCTTAAAATTCCCTTTTCCTTGGAGCTTTGAACCTTGGACACTGGTTACACTGATGGTGCATCAGCTGGCTGTGCTGCTGCTCCTTCCTCAGGCAGGGAGGGCAGGGAGTGCTGTTAGGTCAGGGCCTCAGTCCTTGCTGCTCACAGTTTATACTCCACATCCCTTCATAACCTTGCCCATTACCAGTACTATGGTTTTTCTTTAATTCCACCATATTTGGCATATTTGACTTCGAACCATTGTGGAGTACTGAGTACAAGTAGCTGTACCTCATACAGTTAGACCTTCTGTAATTTCTATTAATACTAATAGTTACCTTTTCTAAGCTCAGAAACATTAAAACTGGCATGTTCTGACAAAAAACCAACAAGCCAACCAAAAAAATCACCAAAAAACCAACCAACCAAAAAACCCCCCAAAAAAAAAAAAAACCACAAAAACACCACAAAAAACCAAAACAACAACAGCAACAACAACAACAACAACACAAAAAACCAAGAAAAGAGAAATTAAAGTATCATGTTTGAGGAAATGAACCAATGTAGGTCCACAGATGCTCATGATGTTATACCATCTTATGCCTGCTGAGATCTCATCTTGTTGTCGTAATATTTTTGAACCCAAAACATCTAGTGCTGAAAGACAACCACCCACTGAATCCAGAGAGTAATTCTTGTGTCAAGCATATGTACCCATACCTACACCAAAGTTTCATATCACTGATCACATACACTGAAATCATCATACTGATATGGTGACATAAATAGACGTGTTTGAGTGACTTCTCATTCACCAGCCAGAATTAAAGAGGAGAAAAAGAAAACTCATCTATTTTACTTTATCACATTTTTTTCCCATCAAAAAGAATTCTAAAAATTAGCCAACCCTCACACCCATCTGAAAGTCTGAGGGAAACATTGCACTCACCCTGTTACATCATACCAAAAGTCGTTTCAGTCTTTTCCTTAATGCTTTACTAGTATTTAAAAACCCCCAAGCAACTACTGTTATAGGTATAGTAAGAAGGGAATTTATACCTGAAAGAAGGAAAAAAAAAACCAAAATTAAAATATCTCTTCCTACCTAAGAAGATTATGTAATTCTACCCCTGACTGTTTCTGCATGCTTAATATCATATCTGGAAGAGAAGGGATTTGTTGTGAGATAGGAAATATTTTTGTTAACCTTATCTGCAAAAAAATGGGCAAGTTGTACTATTCAAAGCAGTGCGTACAAAAATTACTGGTAGTGATCTCTGGCACTACAATTCCAGTCAGAATGGAATCTTCCTTTGTATTTGTATATGAAATAAACTTTAAAAAAAAGTTTATTTCATAACATTCGTGCATTTGTATGCATCTCTATTGATCATTATTGAATGATCAATAATTCACACAAGTCCAGTTTAGTAGTCTCAAAAAATATGCTCAGTAATTCCTCTGAACATAGATTGTCTTGCAGTCCTAAGTGTGAAGGTATAAGGTAATACTAACGCAATTTGGAATGATACCATGCTTTATTTTACCATTCTGCTGATTTTTGCACTCAATTTTGGTGAAATCAAGTTCCTATTTTGAGACTACATTTTTCTGGCAGAAATTCAGGTAGAATTATGTGACCACATTATGCAATCTGTACTAAGTACATTTTAGGTCAGTTGCAGGGTAAATACTGCAAACATTACAAATATCTTCTTTTTTCATGCACACAAACTATGAATACATAAAGACTCTAAATAAAGATTCTCTGTAAAGGTCTTGTACAAAAAATACCCAACACACCCAGACTACACATTTTCAGTCTGGGAAGAAAACTATGGCAGTTCTTGCTCAGGCCCATTCAGCCATGTCCTTTTTAGTTAGGCTGCAGCATTAAAATGCTCCCTAACATAGGAAACATTTCTATTATTTATCTAATTGTCATCATCAATTTTTAAGAGATTTTGTGTTTAAAAACACCCTTTAAATACATTTTTAGCAGACTGCAATGCCTATCAATATTTCAGTATCAACTTTAATAATCACATCTGTATTTGCAATAGAAAATTCAATTTCAAGCACAGCACATCTTGAAAGCATAAATCCTGAGTCTATGTAAAATCTTCATTGGTCACTGTTCTGTTTTATGTAGATTTAATATACCACTCCTCCACACTGGGAGCAGAGGGATGCATCCTACAAAGAGTGTAGTGATGGTTTCCAAATTCTCTGTTGACTTATGGAAGAGATTTGGAGAGGCAGTTGTACCTCCTGACACCAAGAAGTTTAACAGGGGCAACAAGAGCTTAACCATTAGATGTGGCCCCCAGACAGTCACAAGAGCATTTCTGTGCTGCTGTGACTGGGATGAAGCTGTGCAGGCAGCCAGGACTGGAGGTGTGTATGACACCAGAGGGGTAGGGATTGGCAGGACGTGGGCTGCTCTGCAGACACTGGGCAGCCAGGAGCCAGCAACAAGAGCAGCACAAAAACCACGTCAGTGACACCAGCGGCTGCTGCCATGGGATGCCATGTCTCAGCAAGGTGACAGCTCAGCAACCTGGCAATGGCAAGGTGAAAGGTCAGGTCTCAGGTCAGTCAAGGAGGGCCAGACAGCAGCTCATGAATAGCAGGGAATGGGTCAGGATTCTCCACAGCATCTCTTGAGCAGAGACTGATGGCTGAGCTGAGCTGCACTGGAGTATCAGCCCATGGGCAGGGTTGGGAGAGGCATAGGGGAGGATGTTCAGTGATGCTTTTTGGTGCCCTCTGGACACTGAAAAAAAAAACATGGTTTAGAACTTCTGCAGAATACAGGCTTCAGAAACAAACAAAAATTTTCATAAATGTGAAACATAAGAAAATGAGGAGGAGGGTGGCTGAAACAAAGCTCAGGCAGGTGTCTATATCTGCACATGTAGATGTGTGCGTGAAAAGGATGGAGAAATGGCTTCCATGCTCCCACCTATGCCTTGCTGTGCTCACCTGAGGAGTAGGAGAATATTTGCCCTTTAGCACCTGAGCACTCTATTGCCACCTGCATTTGCCAAGTACCTGCTGACAGCAGTGAGACCTGTTATCTCTCAAGAAAGAAAAAAGAGGTAAAAATAACAATAAACCAGGGATATAACAATTTTAAAACCAAAGCTTTTTCTCTCTTTTTTCCTCACTCTGTCTCCAAGTACACCTTTCCAGCTCATTACTGCAAATCATTTGAATTCCAGCACACAATGTCACCTGCACAGTAATCTGATTACTTTATGGAGGAATTAGTATGTATATTTAATGTAGAAAGGTTTTAATCTTGATGAAAATAATCCTAAGGAACTGTGATAGGGCTGCTCATATGTCTGGCAGATATGCCAGTAACATGCTAATAAATGACAGCTGATTTATGTATCTGGATTCTTTTATTTATAAAAATAGCAAGTGGACTGATTTTTGATATTAATAATACAAGTGAATCCACTTTGATTAGACTTCTGTAGAGAGCTGTGCATATTCGGCATTACAATTAAATCTTATGATGTGGAATGGGAATGACATGCTAATGAAGCAAGCCAGTGAGCCTGAACCAAGAATGTCCAACATCATTATGGGATATCTTAGATGAAGAGTAATTATAAGAGGAACACTGAAATGTCATTAAAAATCTTCAGTAAGAGATTTAACCTACTATTTCATACTAATGCTGGATTTTTACAACATAACTGAACACAAAGTTCCTTTTCAGAATTTACAGAAAGGGCTTTTAAATAGGTCTGGATTTAAGAA
This sequence comes from Dicaeum eximium, assembly GCA_013396995.1. Lineage (NCBI taxonomy): Eukaryota > Metazoa > Chordata > Aves > Passeriformes > Dicaeidae > Dicaeum > Dicaeum eximium. Next base: position 712,495 of record VWZP01006227.1, on the reverse strand, counting down.
AAAGATACAATCTAGTGTCCTAATTTAATTTGGTACATCAAAATTCAATGGTAGTATGTAATTGAAATCTCTTTTTAATAATTTCAGATGAATTAGCAATTAGGGCTTGATCCGATTTCCATGAAATTTATTAAAATTGAGGGCTGAAGCCCTTGAAAATTTTTATTCTTTTCACTCCATTAGCACAATACATCTAGTCTAAGTGACTCTGTCAGTTGGTACCGTGCATTCCTTGTTTATTTATGAGAATTTGTTTCATGGAAGTTCAAAAGAGGTAACCTTATGCATATTCATAGTAGATGGCTCATAATACATGAATCAAGAAAACTCTCAGAGCCTGAGCTGGTTCTTACTTCCTAAGCAAGTTTACTAACTGCTTTTACCTTCACAGCTTCTTACAATCACATTATAGCTGTGCGTGCTCTGCCCATTGCGGCGACCTTTTACAGACTGGTGGCAACTTGCCAGGCCTCCCTTTGAATATGACACAGGAAAGGATCAAACACTGTGCTGGCCTCTAAAAATACATATATATATATAAAACATGAACTTCTGAAGACCACTATGAAACAGAAGCCCTAGAGAATGGGACAATGAATCAGAAAATCAGTACCAATCGTACTACCACAATACCCTAAAAATAGTGTTTCTCTGTGACAGCTATAAATTACACACAGAGAGATTGAAAGGTTACAAGAAATATGTCATGCAGAGTTTTTTTGGAGAGGTTGGCTTACTTTTTCCATAGAACCTTTATGAAAAGCAATTATGCTTAACAGGAAAAGGCTGGAGCGCAATGGCCTCACTCCATGACAGCCACGTATTTCAATTCCAGGTGTGCAGCATTCCCTGGCTGTTTGTCTGTGTTGCATGAACTTTATTACAGATGCCATTCTGGGAAAGGCTTGCCCTTACTGTGTCATTATGAGAAAGGTAAGCAATATTTCTTGTGAAAGAAGGGCTGCATGTAGCTACATGAAGGAAATATTTATTACTCTTCATGAAACATAAAAATGAAGGTGTTGCTAGTTTGCTGCCATGAAAAGTGCTTAATTATTAAAACAATGAGACTCCATAAGGGAAAACCACAAGGAGAAAGTAGAAAGTAGATTTCTTTGCACTTTATTTTGACAGAGAGGAGTAGGTTACAGGAGTAATCTACTTTATCTCTACAGCCAGTAGGACTTCTAATAAAAGAGAAGCCCATTTAGTGACTTCAGACTTTGTATTTATTATTCTTAGAAAACATCCATTGATTGCTAAATATAGTATAGTGGCATCATTAACTCAAAAAATAGATCAGGATTTCGTATGTCTATAGACACATATGTTTCTGACATAAAAGTATTGGAATACAAATCAATATCAGTGATCCAACAGATTTTTGCAATTTTCTTTCAGAATTGATGCACAAGGAAGTTATTTCTACAGGATTTCAAGAATTTTTGGCATTCTTCTTTGACTTTCTAAGATTTTACATAGAAGCTAATAAAGAACCTCCTTTTTGTCATGCACTCACTACTTCATTTAGCATACACATTTCTTAACTTCTTTGGTTTAATATCTTTTTTTCAAAGATGAGGAAAGAAACTTACCTTTGTCCACAGCAGGTAATAGTAGAAAAGAGGGAAATGTGTCATCTCTCAACCAGCTTAGAAAGTAAGGTGGCATTGCTGTGGTTTATGTCAGTAACTTCCAGTATTAGGATTGATGTTTATGTGGGCAATATCTCACCATAAAGAACTTGAAAAAATACCCAGGTATTGCACTCAACCATTTCTCATTGGCAAAATTCCTAATAAACCAAGTCAGTGAGACTCATAATGTAAGCTGAGGGTAAGTGACCTTGTGGTGGTGAGATCAGCAGGGAAGTGAACTAAGGGTCCAATAAACAATCACTGAGGATACATCCCTTCCTATTCCCTGTGTCTTGAAACTAGGAGCTGTCAACAGAAGGTTCTCCAGCAGAACCAGTGACTACTCATCCCTTAACAGTTCTCTGGTGTCCTGTGGAATGTGCAAACAGGCTTGGCTGTGCCACAGCTGTGCAGAAGGCACAAACCACTTGCTGTGTTCTGATCACCTTTGCGAGGCAGAAGGGATCTGCCCAAGCCCAAACCACTTGCTGTGTTCTGATCACCTCTGCGAGGCAGTGCCTGCCCAAGCATTTTGGTGTCTTGTTTTGGCTCCACAAGACTCCCTTTCTCTGCTGTGTCACTTCACACTTCGGGATCTGAAGATATGCAAATAGTTTGGACAAGCAGACATGGTGGCAAAGCTGTATTCATAGCAAATCATGATACAGAACATGAGTTACTGTTGCATTGTGACAGATTTTCTAAGAAGATAAGCATAAGCAGACTAAAATACTCAAAGCCAGCCTCTCCAAATATTTCACACTTAGTTTGCCAGTTTGTTAATAGAGAGAAGCCTCAGAGGCAAAACTACTCCAGTCAAGACATCCATGTCTGAGTCAGCAAGGCAGTGTGTGCCAGGTAACCCTCCCTGCTGGGGGCTGGTTGGGGCCACCTCCATATGCTGGAAGTCAGGGCATGTTACATCAAATAAAGTGCAGGGCAAGCCCAGCTGCATGGCTGCCAGCCTGGAGATGGCTCCCATTCCGACAGCTTGGAGCAGAAGAGGAGACGTTCAGGTTTGTGTGCACCCATCTGTACAGATATCTTCCTGAATCTTCATTTACTAGTCAAGTCAGGAGCAAAATTCTGCTGGGTTTTGAAATTCTACTCTTTTTTCCAAATGGCCTCAAATATCTGAAAATACTGGCATTGGTCAGCTGTGACTGAGATAAAACATATTTTCCCTTCCTTTCCTCTGACATTTTGTGTTTTACTCAGGCAGGAATTGTAATGCCAAAAATGGATAAATGGTAGTTTTGTTGGGGAACTCCAGTAACAAAGAAGTCTCTTAAAGAAAAAGAAGGTATCAAATGGAACGTGATAAAATTACTGAGTTTCTCTGATTAAAAAACGAGTCCATAACTAATACTGTTAAGAAAGAAAACATACAAAGTAGTAATATAAAAATGTAAACTGGAACATGCACACCTCTTCAAACGTTCAGTCACAGAAATGACAGCTTTTCCTCCAAAATCTTCCATGGAAACAGCTAATTTCCTCCTCCAGGCTACAGTTGTATACTTTCATCCATTATGATGATTACAATGGGTCTTTCTAATCCTTCCATAACCAAAATGTGTGTTTTGGGCCATCTTCACAACAAGACTTTTCTTCTGCTTAACAGAATAGGCCTCTGTCTGAAGGACATTCCCCAGGATCCTGAAATGCCTCTGCTACATTGGTGAGCTCAGTTCTTTCTGTTAGCTGACCACTCAGCATTTTCTATCTAGCAAAACACATATGATATTTTTTAAATTGTTGTCTTTAATTTTTGCATTTTTGACTAACGTGCTTGGAGGACAATTAGGTTTTGTTTTACTTCTGTTCTTTTAAAACTTCAAAGTGTGACCACCATTCTGTTTATCTGTTTTCAATTTTAGTATTCAGCTATAGTATTTTAATCAGGAAAGCACTAAGCTTAATCATTACATCTTTGTTGGTAATGACAAACATTTAAAACAGCACAAATTATTTCATTTCCAGGAGTTCCATCAGAGTGATTATTTTGAAGTTATATTAAAAAAAAATTGATGGCAGTGGATTAACTTCTGATATTCACTAGATGAAGTAAGATCAGATGCTTTCAAGACCTATGACACTGCTTTGGTAGCCACATTGCTCTACAGCCATTGCTTAGACCAGGCTTGTACAACTGTTGGTGTGGCATAGGGAGGAGCTCTGCAATGGGACTTTCCTTTCCTGGGGCAAACTTGGTGTATCATTAACGGAGAAAATGGCAGTTGTCAGGATGTCTGCAAATCAACTAGACAGGCAGGAGGTGGGAGGGCTGTGACATGTGTTGGTCTGATGTCTTTCAACTCCAGCATGAGTTCATCATGAGAGAGCATCACCTCTGATTCAAAAATCATGCTCAAACCTCTATGCAGTATGTGCATGTGGTCCTTCATTTCTCAGACATTCCCTCCTCAACACATTTCTGTATAACTGAAAACTGTCAATTTACTTCTTGTTTTATAAAATGCTGTTGGAACAATGGGATTCTTCAGTGTCCAGTGAATCCAATGTGGCTGGAGCAGAGGAGCTGTTCCTTTAGGCTTTTGCTCTCTTAGCTTCAAATGCAGTTCAGCCATTAATTTAAATAAGCTCTGAATTTCGCCCCTCATGGCCTTTAAATACTTGTTGGTGTAAGTGAGTACAGGTCTTGGTGAAACCTGTTAGTTGTTCAGCAGGTTCAAGGCTACTTCTTTAAAAAGCAGGATGGTTGAAGCCAGCATTCCCCTTCCTCCAACACATGGATTCTTGATGACATTAATGTGCAGTTTGGCAGCTTGAATCCACCATAGTGTATTTTTTTAGCTAAAAGAAACTGTTGCCTATATCTGTCTGCCTGCATGCTAATAGAGTACGCCTAAAATGAGTGTGGTGAACACAGGGAATTCTTACCTGTCAATATCTGGCCTAAGATTGCTTTATGGATTTTACACAGGTTCATGGATATGAACAGCTTATGGATACATAATATTCTTATGTGTGAATCTATAATGTATTCATAAGCAATGTGCCATACTAAAACAACAATCTTCATGAGTAGCATTTATTTTCAAAGAAATATATGTTGAGAAAAGAGTTTTGCAGGGCTATCTTTAAAGTGGCTCAGATACATACAGCCAGAAAAAGCCCTGAGCAAATTTAACATGACTGACTGAGAACAGTGAGATTAAGGAGAGACAGGGATGGGATTTGTAAGGAAACAACAAATGTTCATTGTCTCTTATGTACTGCACAGAAATCCCTTTGAGGCACTGGCCTCCTTTCTTCATGGCCACAGCTTCTCTAATGAGTTCAGTGACGAGTTTATGCACCTCAAATGCCTATAGTTTTCTGGCCAGTCCACTCTCTTATTAAAAATGAAATTTATTGCACATTTCCCAGATCACATCCATACCCTGTGTACCTTTTAGTACACAGCCTACTAAATAGACCCAGATTTGTTTACCTGTGTAGAGTATGTTGATATATCTGATTCCTGATAATGTAGTTTATCCACTGGATGTCTGTCCCCAGGAGATACTTTGTAGTGTCTTCCCCACCATTACTATGAATAAATCAATCTGTAGCTTCTGTTGGTCCAAGCCTGTTATTTGTTGTTTGCATATTACACATCTGATTCCCATACTCAGCTTCTACATGCACTTCTAATGATGCCTTGGTCTCATGCAGGGGTTTCTTCCTGGGCTCTGTTTCACAGTCTTCCCTCTCAGCCTTGAGGCCAGCCAGGACATCCAGAAGAGATGAGGAAAGGTACTTTTCACTTGGCTGATTCATTGCACATCATTATCAGGTAAGAAAGCCCAACTCACTATGATATTTCTCCAGAAGAAAAAAAAAAAGATAAAATCTTAGATGAGAATTGTCAAATTCACTCTGTATGGATGGATGTCTGAGTTATATTAAGAACTGGAAAATGTGTAGTCAGAACAATGGAGAAAACTACATTAGGCAAAAATTAATAAAGTGCCAAGGATCTTACATGAGGACAAATCATAACCAGTGCTCAAAGTGCAATGGATCGGGGATATCGAGTAATAACAAGATAAGGATCTAAATACAGATATTTAACCTCTGAAGGCCTTCAAGGGGCTTGTTCTGTAAAAGTTAGATTGTAGCTATAAAAGACTTAGACATAAATGAACTCTGGCACTATCAAAGAGCTTTTCTCTTCTTTTCTGTTTTCTAAGGTTAGGTAATTTTTATGAATAGTGGTGAGAAACGAAGCCAGTTCAGCGATAAGATGAAGTGAATGGAATGATGAGGTGGTCATCTTTCCAAGAAGACCTTTAGGAAAAAAAGCTGTATTGAAGTTAATTTCTTAAAAATGGAGGTTATAGTTAGTTCATGAGCAAGTCCAAGGACTCTTAAAATAAGCAGCTTTTGCCCTCCCAGAACAGTGAGGTGCAGCAAACGTCTCACATTAAGGTAGTGAATTAGTACAGTATTTTTTCTCTACATATGTTTAATTAGCCTTTATTATCACAAAACTTCTCAGTGTCTCATTGGCTATCACACAGCAGAAATAGCAGACCTGTCAATAGTTTTGTGTACAGCTCTGCATCCAGACCAGCCTCCTCCTGGGTGTGACACAAACGGAGTGAGTGAATGTACATGGATTTACTGGTGGCCTCCTGCAGAGAAAATTTGGACAAATTCAGATGGGATGCATCTCTGAAGATGTGATCAAGCTGTACAAGGGCTGAAAATGCTCCAGCAGGTGCACAAAACAGCAAGGCATTGGGAAAAAGCAGTAAAAATAAAAAGAATATCAGTACCTCAAGAAGAACCATTCGCCCAGAATTTTTTTGGATGCTAAAAGCTCCAATTTTACAAGTATGAAAAAAAAGGAATGTACATCATACTCTTACTTTGCTCTATCCTTGTTTCTTGATATTTCTCTGTAGTAAAGCCTTAATCTATATTAGGTGTAATTTCTTTTCTCACAATAAAATTACTTCAACAGAAGTGCATCTAATTTTCTATTAAAAACTCTTGGTTTTTTAACTTTAAACCTAAGAGTTCTAAACATGAAAAAGGTTTAAATAAAGGTCAAACATAAGCTTTTTGAAAAATAAATTCCAACACCTACTGTTATTAATGAACAGTAATATAATTTTGGGGTTTTAATTCACAAGTTCACTTGCTTGAACACATATACTGCAACTTCTTTGTTGACAGTGTTCCTGTGTCAGTCAAAAATAAAAAGCATGGACATAATTTTCTTTATGGATAGCATATTGGGGTTGGAAATGAAGGGAATTCCAATCATTCTGCCTTGTGAATTCCCTTATTCTCCTGCTTTCTCTTAATTTGTACAAAGCAAATTACTACATATGAACATAAGATAGCATCATGCACTAATATATTTTTGTTGTGATTCTGAGCATTACAGAAAGTAATGGTACAGCTAATACATTATAATTTTTTAAAAATTAAAAATAAATTAAAATAAAATTAAATATAATTTAATATAATTTTAAATTACAAATTAATATTCCCAATCCAATCTCTCATGATGATATTCCTTCATGTTTGATACCAAAATGCTATAAAGAATAATCTCCTTGGCACTACCAATGTTGTGAGTTACATAAGAATATATTGATGCTGACTAATGTGCATCTTGAGGAAAATGCAATAAAATGTAAATTTAAAGTATGAGAAATTAGCAGCTGAAAACAGCAAGACAAAAATATGTCATGTACATCTAAAAGATCAACCCTCAAAAATGTTGCAGATTTTTTCTTTAAAAACTTGAACATATAGTGTTTAAGTGGGGATTGAAATCCAACTCCAAAAGTCCCTGTCAGAGCACAACAGAGTTTCTGAAGCAGAAATGTAGTCCAGCTCTCAGGCTTACTGAATATTCATTGTTTGTGGCACTTGTGCTGTCCAGCCTCTCTGCTTTCCCAGACTGGAATGGCTGAAGCAGAACTTTACTTTTAGCAGATACAGAGCTGCAAGGAGTGTGAGTTTTCTTGAACATCCAACATTAACATCTGGGTTTTGGAGCAGCAGATGTGTGTTCCCTTCCCTTTTCCTGTAGGCATGGGGAAAAGTCTGCTTTCACCCACTTCACCCTGAAGGAGGGTACTGTGGGCAAGAAGTCAAAATTATTTCAAATTATTTATTTTCCTCCTCCTCACATTGCAGATCTGAGTTTTTTTAAGCTACCTTGCTCTAAGTTTGTTAAATTAAAGACAGTGTGTGAAATTTTTTTTTGCCCAGCTGCATGTAAACATTGATGAAGATGACCTGATTTTTCTTTCTCTTCTGTCCTCGCCTGCCATCTTCTTTAGGGAGAACTTAAATGCTGTAAAATCCATCCCCAAACACATTTTTCCTCTCCCAGTATCGTCATTTTCATCAGCTGCCTCTCTGTTTCCTTATGAAGAGTTCCTCTCCTCCTACCATGGACCTCACACCCCTCTGCAGCTTTTGTACTGATCTCTGTGTTCATATTCCTGTACCTTCCAAGTAGGGCAATCCTTGGCTTTCAATATTCCCTGAGGAGTCCTTAGGCACAGCACAAGAGGAACTTCCAGGGAGTGGGGAGACAGCATGAATGAAGAGGTAATTTGGGAAAAGACAGGAGACAGAGGGAGGGATGCTTGGCTCCTAATGGGAGAAAGAAAGAGACCACTAATATCAGTCTGAAGGCCTTCACTGCTGCTGACTTAAACCAAATTACTAGAGAAAAGAAAGGTTTTCACAATGCCAGGAAAAACTGTGAATTAATTTGAGTAATGTTTATTAGTCAAAAAAAAAGAGGTAAAAGCCAACAATATGCTGGAAAAGTATAGATATGATTATTCAATAGAAATTTGAGGAAATTATCCTAGCACAGTCCAAGAGACTAATGAGTCCATATTAAGAAAATGGCACAGTGCAGGTCACCCTATTATAAAACAGGATATTACAGAAATGGAGAAGGTGCAGCTAAGGGCAAGCAGAGTGCCAAGGCAATACAATGATCTTAGTTATTCAGAAAGGTTAGAGAAACAAGATCTATAAGCTAGGGAAAAGAATTAAAATTAAGATAGACCCTCAGCAAAGTCTGCCAGAGTATTTGTATGCAATAGGTATAACAGCTTTGAAGACAATACCTACAAGAGGATATTTGAACTCCTATCACTACAAAGGAAGGGCATTGTCATTTGGATTTGTTGGTTTGGTCAATGTATAGTAAGCAATACATAGAGTAAGAGTAATGATAAAATGTATTTAAGTGACTTAAAATATAGACTAAATTACATAGATACTTCTTGAGGAATACCTGAACACTTTTATAACACCCCTTGAAAGTCTTTTTAAAACATATCTGGCCTCATAAAGCTAGATAAACTTGCAGTCAAATCTGGGTTTGGGATAGGCCAAACAGTAAGACAGAAAGTGTTGCATACCCAGAGAGGAGTTAAGCAGACAGGCTTTATGATGATATTAGTGTAATTCAGCTCTCTATAAAATAATCAGCTGATTCTTTTTTTTTTTTTAAATAGTGTAGCAGACAATGGATTATTGCGAAAGCATTACCTGTGAATATATATTTAGTTGAAAATATCCTGTTTTTAGCATTGAGTCAACAGTAAAAAAAATCCTACCACATTGCTCCTTTACAAAGTGTGAAAGGTAATTCTATTCACTAAAGGTACTCCTGGTCTCATGCATGACAACAATTGAGACTTTTATGAATACAAAAACTTTCAGATTAGTCCAGATTGTTGTGTACACCATTTAGAACAGCAATTGTTACACATTGCAGGCTTTTATCCATACTTTTTGAACATGTCTATACTTTGGAGCAATGGTGGTCTTCACTCTATGGAGAATATGTGTGAATGACATAGATATGTAATCCTAGAAATACAGTGTCAGTCCAAAGGATAAGGAGCATTCAATAAGTACTTTCAATATTGCCTTTTTTTCAAGCAAGCTACATTCTCTGTACATGCTAGATCCCTGATGATTAGTCTCATCTATCTGTAATATGATCAAGCTACAGGGACTGAGCATGACCTCTGGTGTGGAGAGAATATATTTAACTTGGTATTAAATTTGTAAAATTTTATTAATATCATTGCATAGAAAATGTTTATCTTAAAAATAAATTTTTAAAGAGTGAATGAGTTAGCATTGTATTTAGAGAAAAAAAATTAACTCATCTATTTAGATGTTTCTGCAATTATTGTAATTGAAAAAAAAGCAGATTAAGAAGAATTAGAATTTCATTATGTGTTTGGGAATTAGGCACCAGAAGGGTGTAGAAGTAGGTTTGAAAAAGAGCAAACCCTTGTATTTGGGGAGAAAAAGTGATCACTTAAGAATCCATGGTGTGCATCTGAAAATCCCATTAGAGACTGTCAAGCTGCATTGGTCAGACAAAAAGAATATGAAATGGGGCCAATTAATACGATGCTGTTGAGTGCATGGCAATAGCTCCTAGTTCCTGATTTACAGAGGAGAATACAGTTGAGTGGAACTGATTTTGATTTGCATTTGTGGCCATAAGTCAAATTCTGTATAAAGAGATCTAGCAACCACTGAGAGGTGTCTGTAGCTCCAGACTCCCAGTCCAGAGCCTGGGATGATATTGCTGGTTCTGCAGCTGATCTTTGTGATGACCTTGACCAGATCACTTCTCTTTGTAAATGTTTCTTTCACTGAGTATTGTTACATCTTGTTCTATTAACATGCCTATATATGTTGATTGTAAGCCTTTAGAGTCTTCTGAAGAATGGCTTACTTACTGTGTTTGTACAGTCTGCAGCAGAATGAGCCTGTGATCTTCTCTGGGGAGAATTTAAATACCATAAAATCATGCAAGCAGTAGAAGGACCATGACACAGGAAGGGAGAAAATCAATGGGATTTGGGGATCAGGGAATTTTAAACTAAAGGACTTTCAAATATATCGTTTCCTCACACTGAAAGAGCTCCTAATCTGATTCAAAATTTGATTTATTTGCTCAGCATGTTTCCATGTCCTTGAAACAATTCATTTGTGACAGTTACACATTTTCATTGAATTTTCCCAAACACTGAATGGTAGGTCTCTAGTGCTACTAAAAACCCTGACATTCTTGATTCTTAACTGAGGAATAATTAGTATTCTACCTAAACAGAAGCAGTCTCATCTTCAGAGCTGTGGACTCTTCTGCTAAAAATATGGTTCAGAAAACTCTATCCTCAAGCATCAGCAAAAAGAAATTACGTGTTAGTTCTCTTCCAGGCTGTCTGGACCCTTTATCACATCATTCGTTCTCCTCATCATTTTTTATTGTGCAGTGTGGACAAACATTTGATCAGTGTTGAAATTACCACTCTGAAAGCCTTAAGGGGCTATTCAGCCAAAGATTATGGAGCCACAGGCACTGTCTCCACATGTACAGGTAGTCCATTGTACAGTCCCATTTATTATTGTACTGTGGAGGAGGGAAGCCTCAACTAGACAGCAATCTTGTTTTCACAGTGAGGTGCCCAGGCCACACCAATGGCTGGCATATTTAAACAAGTTCTTCAGCTGATTTCCAGTGAACAAGTTCTCCCAGGCACCCATCCCATGGAGATGTGTGCCATTCTAGCTGCAGGGCTGTCCCTCTTGGGCAGGCCTCCTGTTTTCCAGCACATAACTCTCAATCCTGCATGGGCACTGCCATGCAAAATTCCCATGGGGTGGCACTTCATCCTGGCAGAGCCAGACTGAGATTAAGCCACATCGCTTTCAAAGGGTTTAATTCTAGCAACAGAGAAGGAGCCTTTTGCTAGGGCAACATACCCCATTTCTTTCTTTTATCTTCTCTTCTGGAGGGTTAATGGATGACAAGGAGAATTGCATCTGGATTTTCATTTATCAGTGTATAAAGTGTTTTCCTATGCACTATCATGAGTGTTCAGGGAGAGCAAGCCAAAGGAATGAAAACCAGACTGCAAGCAGTGCTTTCCCAAAAGGCTTTCTCCCATATTTACAGCTTCTTCTGTTGACTTGTCACTACATAAGACAAAAGACCATTTTGATCCTGACTTATTAATAGAGAAGAAAAAGGAATTTATATGCTATCTGGTTAAAAAATGTTCTAGTATTTATCAGCCAGCAGCAACTTTTAAATCCTCTGCTGATAAACAGTTTAGTAGGCTGAATTTATCTCTGTTATTCAACACTAGAAGTAGCCTAGGAGATCCTAGAAGCAGTTAGGATATGTGAAGGAATAATTTTTGCATTAGTAGGTCTCAGGTGATGATCAGGCTGATAGTTTGCAAGCACTTTGTAAAGAAAAATGAAACTCTGATGACTGTATGATCAGACATCATGCTCTTTCTGCTGGGCTAGTTAGCATCCTATTTTCAGTGCATAAATTCTACATGGTACCCTTTAAAATTCACTCAAAAGCATGTAACATTCATTCTTCCCTCTTCTTCCCATGTTTATGGACCACTTTGTTGATTCCGGTTTCTTCCAGCTGAAGTGAAACAAGATTAGTTTGTAAGAATGAAAACCACAATGTGGCTGCAGTGGTTCACCATTGAATATCTCACTAATGAGCAGGGGTGTATTCTGGGTTCTGTCACCAGCATGGAGCTTTATGTTTTTCACACTCATTTCATAGCTACATGTTTTGATGCTCAGACTTTAGGGTTTTGCTGTCTCATTAAGTTTATTGTGTACATGTGAGAGCCCATTTACACTTTCAATAGGTGACCCTTGTTTCTCTGAGTAAGTCAGCTAATAACAGCAATAAAAAACCAAACCACATAATCCTGTAATCTAAACCCCAAAGAGATGCACCACAGTGTTTTCAGATGTACTGCTCTAATCTCGTAAACAAGGCTCTGTCTCGCACTAGTAAAGCAAAACCATGGTATGACTGTGAGAACAGGTCATAGAACAGACCCAGACTGAGAACACCTGTGTTGGCACAACTGGTGTTTTAAGCCTCATTGGACAGCAGGTTGGGTCCCTCCAAAATATCTATCTGTAGGGTGCCATTCTCCACTTCCTGCACGTTTAATGAAGACTCACAGTTTACTTTCCGAATAGTGTTACTTTTAACTTTCTTTTCTAAGCAAAGGTTAATGGAAGGTATTAATGTTAAGCCACTGACAATTTAAAAATGTGATCATCACATCAAAGCTATTGAAAATGCACTGACAAAGTAAAACCCCAATAAAACAATCACTAACAAATAAAAGAAAAAGCTGTGTAACCCAAAGAAAATCAACCAAAACTAAAAAAACCCAAACAAACTGCTACCTTATCACCACTTCATAATTTTACCTCCTGGTTACCAACTGGTTACCGACTTCTCCCACGTATGTGAATTTGTTTTCAAGATCTGCAATTGCATGACACTGATTTGTTCCAACTGGTGGATCTAGATTAAGGTCTTCCTAATTCTCTAATCACTAAGTATTTCCTGTGTGAAAAGATACTGTCCCAATACTGTTGGATGTAATGTCTATAGAAAATAGCACTTGGAGATGAAAAAAGGCAGCCCTTGCCCACTCACTCCATTGGGCTTAATTTTGCTTTTCCTGCTATTCTCTACCACAAAGCAGTGGATTTAAAAAAAAGAATCAATCTTTTTTAAAATTGTGTTTTTAAGCAGTAAATATTTTAGTGACAGAATTTCAGTTTGAATGAAAGGGAAAAGAGATGTTACTATCTTACTGCACAAAGGAAAAGAAGTTATATATAGAATGTGCATCCTAATGACTAGAAGGTGTTGATTAGCATCATACTTTTATTTCACACAAAGATGTGTGAACCTTTCATAACAAAACTTGTAAGAAAGCAGAACTTGCCTCATTTATGCATTTTTTTAATAAAAGTGAAACTGTCAGCAGTTTGCTTCAAGTCAAACTAACAGAACATCTCATAGCCCTGCTGGACAGGGCAGATGAGTTTGGGATCACATTCTTCTCCTCCTCCCTCCACCCCAGCCCTGCCACCAGCCTGCCTGCTGGTCATTACAGTACATATTTTGGTACCTGTTAAAATAAGCACCTTTGGAATAGCAGCTTGCTCAGGTCTCCCTCAGCCCACTGGGGTACAGCTTGGCAAATGGTGCTTTTTCTCAGCAGCCGGGAAAAGCCTGAGCCTATGAATTGCTCTGGAACAGCCACGGAGGAGATGCACCAAAATAATTCAAGGAAATAAATAATTGGGTTGCTGAGGAAAAAGGAATGCCACTCACATTCTGAAAGTGTTTGATAAAGGTGGACTTTTGAAACAGTTCTCTTTGTTTTGCATAAAAGTAAAATTGCCATCTCAGCTCTGCTTCATCCTCGCTTTGTGCCTGCCCAAGCCAAGTTTGTTTCTGTAATTGCAGGGAAAGGCTTTTCAGAGGCAAAACTGAGAGTCAGCTGGGGAAGCTGAGGAAAGGAATTCCTCTCCTTAAGCTTAAGTGGGCAACTGTGCTGGTAATGGGTATTTCAGATGAAATGTGTGGTTCTGCATGCTTGTTTATGCTGTGTTGAAGATCCTGTTATTGCTGTTGTTGGTGGATAATTTCATTTGACAATGTGCTGCAGATTCATCTTTATGTATGAATTTACAAGTACAGAGTGAGAAGCATAAAAAAATAATACAGAACTGCTCATGCAGAGTCACAGCACACAAATTAGAACACTCAGTAGTTCAAAAATGCCAGGATAGACAACTTTAATCTTTCATAGCACCTCTGTATTTGTAAAGCTTTAGCTTTTGTTCGTGATGATGAACATGAGGAAATCAAACTCAGTGAATAAATGTAATTTCCAAAACTTGGTTGCATGAGAAAGCAGAATATACTGCCACATTTAACCAGTACTCCTGTAAATGTGTAACCTATTATCAACACCTGCATTTTCTGTTCTAACTTTTACTGTATGGTCAGGGAGTAAATGAAAGTCTGTCTGTAGTACCCATCTATGTCTGGGCTAAGTCAGTATTTGTATGACAGGTGATGGGCCAGGGTGAAATGCTGCCACATCCCAAACCCTTGATAGTACCCAAAAAGCTTTAAGAGATATTGGTTAGTTTGGTTTAATAAATTGGTTTATGCTCTCTCTAGTTTTTGGAATGCATTGCACTTACCAGACACCTGAGGAAAAGAGGCATAATGAAAACATTAAAAGTTTTTTTTTTTTTTTAATTTAGAGATTCCAGTATTTCTTTCCTGAAACATTTTCATTAATATGATAATATAATCTGAAGAAGGAGCAGAGCAAAATCCCACAATGTGATTAGAATTTTTTTTTCTCTTTTCTCTTTAGATTCTCAGGTAAATGAAATTTCTTCTGGTTCATTGTCTTAATTAATTGGTCCTACTGACTTTACTAATCTTCAAATGCCACTTCTGATTTTTCCATCCCATGGTCACTGCTTGCTCTCAGCAATGTGGGATACTGGACTCTATGGCTTTATTCTACTATGTGAAATTATTCAATCTGCCGTCTCTTCCCATCTGATTAATTTAACAAGTATCCCACCTCCTGGAAGGGGGAGGAGAGATATGCTGGTTCATCCATTTGGAATCAATGCTGCAACTAGGCATGCAGTTTTAGAATAATTGCTAGGAATCAACACATGTTAGGATGTGTTTGTTACATATTCCAGTAATCAATAAGATGTTATTAAAATATTTATTTCCTTATATAACATGAAAGTTGAAGTAAATTCTGAAAGGATTACTACACATTTTAACTAAGATGTATCCACTTATCAACGGGTAAAATTACATTAACTGGCTGTCAAGCACAAGAATTATCTAACAGTGGAATTTGGAGTGGCTTCTTAAGCTACATAAAGATGGAAAACCAGAACAAGTTGCCAGAATAAGGCTTGAGGTAAGAATCTTACAGAATTTCAGGAGTTACTTTTTACTTCATATGTAAAACATGCTGGCCTTTTTCCCATCTAAGAAACTGCTTAAATAAACAAGATGGCAGAAATAAAAGGAGTTTTCCTCAAGAAGCAAACCTGTAAGGGAATGATGCCCTGAAGCTGTGGAAAATGGAACAGGTAGCTGGAGAACCTCTACCACGACCCCAGTACTTCAGCTTCTCCAGAAGGAAGTCCTGCAATTAGAGGTCATAAATAAATACCCACAGATGGACTCCAGCATCCATTGAATCTTATTAATTACCCTGTGGTTCTGCTGGATATGAAGTTTACCCAGAGGTTACAAGTTGTGGACTCAGCATAATGGTGATATGGCAATAAAACACTTGGGTTATTCCATTAAAAAATGGGGAAAAAAAAGATTTATGAAACAAATATTTAATTTCAGTGCCTGGCCTATAACCTTGTAAAATAACAATCTTGAAATAAAGTGCATAGATCTGGCTGTTTCTTGAAGTACAGCTTTCCCCACTACACTGTACTAGATCCAACTATTCATTGTACAGCAGACAGGAAATTTGACAAAGGAAGCAACAGAAAGTCCTTGAAAATCTTAATCCATTTTTCCTGTCACAGGAAGAGATTTTTTTAAAGACAGGAAAGATGCTACTGAAATGCAAAATGAAACCTAAAGCTAGGCAGTGTTGCTTGATCTTGTTTTGACTCAGACTCAGACAAAATAAGTAGTTGTGAAGCTACTTATATATTTATATACACACACATATATATATGGATACAGTTATTAATGCTCACTGTATTAAAAATAATATCTCAGTTTGATAGGGACTAGGGAAAAATGAGATAATATGACAATGTTCATGTGGAAAATATTAGTTGATTTCTGTTGAAAATAAAAAGCATATAAAACATTATAGCACAACTTTATTTTTTGTCAGACATTTGCTGTAGGCATGTGAAAAATACATTGATGTTGCAGATCTGGTAATAACTGCCCATTCTCAGTTGCCTGTAGTAGGTGTTCTAGACCTCAGACAGTTTGGAAGCCATAAGAACCTGCTGAAAAACTGGTCATGGCACAACTCCTAACTCAAAAAATAAAATTAAAACTTACCTTTAGCTTTTATTTGTGCTTAAGCTTTGATATGGCACAGGTGGAGAGAATCTAATGAGAATATTAGACTTTGATACGGCAACTTAAAAATGTTCTTAACCTTTAGTAGTGTTTTGTCCTTATTTTCTCACAGAAATATTATTACCATTTGATTTCCTCATTCTGATCTAAGGTACTTTCTATCATTTAGCCCCAGACTATGTCTATGCCATGAGAGACAAACTTCCCTTTGATATATTAGTTGACATATTAGTTTATTTGCCTACATACTCAAGATGTTTTCCTTCAGGCATCTTCAAAACTTTTACCTAAATAAAGAGTATTCACTGAAATAATTTATAGCTACTGTGTGCTTTTGATCTGTATGAATACTTTCCACAGATTTTACTGATGTTTCAGGCATAGAGTGTTAAATTGGACTGTAACAATAAATGCATCCCCATTTATTACTGCTTGACTACACAATGGACAAAAAAAAATCTTATTACACTTCTTAAAAGTTTAAATATTTTTTTTTCAGACTAGCAGCTTTTCCCCTCCCCAACTTTCCCACTCAGTATGAATTTCTTACTCTGATTTTTTTACTTCTGATTCATTCAGTCTTCAATAGCATCAAATAGAAACAGTAAAACTTGCGATATAAAATTTTAATTTCTATTACTACTATTAGGAACTATTAGGACTGTCTGGTTTGTGTTTTCCTCACCCAGTCTTTACTCTGTTTAGAAGAAATACTGAAAAGGTTTTTGGCAGCATCCAACTAACATATACAGCCTTTTCTGTATTAATTTTTGTTTGTGTTCTTCAATTTCAACACATGAGTTTTTGCATCTCTTGATTCTCAGAGATTTAAAATTTACACATTTTATTTAACGTTTACAATTTTATACTTCATAGTGCCTCAGATATGTAACTAAAGTTAAAATGCATCTTTTAAGAAATATGTTGTAAATTACTTTTGATAGTCTGCTAGGGGACACCTAGCTGACATTCTTCATACACATGGTTGTATAGAAGGCAGATGACTGAAACAGCCTGACATTCATCTAAGGTCACCATATTGTTATTTATGCACACTAGTTATAAGTAAAATTAAAGTTTGAAGGAGGGTGGCTAATTTTAAGGTCTTTTTCTTTAACTGTGAAGGGATTTAGGAGCTCAAATAAGTCCCTTGAGTATCATTCATTCCTCTAATGGGACACTTTCCATTGATTCCCCCTGACTCTTCTGACCTGTAAACATTATAAATTTGTAATAAATCTCAGGCCCAGCCTCTTCTCTCCAGTTTGCCACTAAGGCAGGCCCAGAGTGCAGTAAAATTACCATCTTCCATTATACAAATTTTTAGGAGAATATGAAACAACTGTCAAAGAAAATTTTATTCCCCTCCAGTGAGAGAAAAGAGTTTTTTCTTCAGGACTATATGAAAAGGCTGGAGATGCAACTGAAGATTGGCAAGATGTGAGAAACAGCCCTGTAATGCTGCATCCTCTGTCTGCATATTACACAGCCATTCTCACCAGATTGTTCAGATACAGAGTGGCCCAAATTTCACTTCCTCCCCACACGCTTGTTAGTGGCTGTTTGCAAATGCAGGTTTCTATGTAACAGTCAGTCTCTGAAATACACACACACACACACACACACACACATATATATGTTTGTACACACACTTTATAAGTAAGAAAAAAAATAAGCAAAAAGGATGTATTTTAAATGACTGCATGAACCTACAACTGGGTACATCCATAAGGATCAAGAATCTTCAATATGCTTGGAGATTGTCCATTTGCTCCATGAACAGCATTATTCAGCTTCTTAATAATTAGCATCATATTTAGGATATGTCTGTATTTTTCTGCTTTGTAGAAATACTGAAGGTAAATATTTTCTAGCATACAGATACGACTACTAAAATTACATTGAGCTATGTATAATGTATATTTCTTTGTTTGGGATTTAAAAAAAAAATATTTAGGGGTAAGTTTTTGCACTTATTTCTTTTAAGTCAACACACAGGTGCTGTTCTGAGAACTTAGATATGAGATACTAAGTTATTTTAAGCAATGTGATCTAGTGGAAGATGTCCCTGCCCATGGCAGGGGTATTAGAACTAGATACCCTTTAAAGTTCCCTTCCATGTTTCTCTACTAAGCTCTTCATATAGAAATATCTTAAGACCCCATTCTAATATTATTCGAGATAATGAAAGAAACCCACCACCACCGCTTTCATGACATAAAAAAAAAATTCTTTAGACAAGCCACAGCCAGAAGACAGAAGTCTGGTATGTGCTGCTGGATTGTGGCATCCAGCATTTTGAACAAGACAATGAATTGTGATCACACATGCAAGTGGATACATGCAGAATTTTTGAGTGGGTAAGTCACAAGACACAGCTGATTATTAGATTTCCACCTACTGCCTCCCAAAACCAATCATCCAAAAAACCCCAATATAAACAACAACAACAAAAAGTCTTACAAGGGATTAATTTCCTTAAGAACAAAGTTTACCATGAAATATCACTTTCAAAACAGAGCTTAAGAAATTCTCTTGACATGCAAAACCCCACTAAGGCAGGTGTGACTGCCTTACACACTAAGCAAACACAAGGGGTTTGCTTTAGGTTGTTACACACGAACAAAGGGTTAATGTGCTTAGTAGTATACTCATCTTGCAAAATAATACACATGATGAAACGTGCTGTTGTCATTGATGGTTTGGGTTTTTGTAATTTTTTTTGTTAAAACTAGGTGTGCTTCACCTATCCCCAGCCCTGTATCAGAGAGCTACAGCAAGCATAGAAAGACTTCTTTTAACTGAGCTCTTCAAGGTGGAAGAAGGTTCCTCCCAGAAAGAATAAAACCCTGTGGGTTATAAATGGATCAAAAAGAATCATATTTTTTATTTATACTCCAGAAATGTAAGCAAGTGAATGAAATGGTTTCATATACATTTTTACATCCATCAGCAGTGAAAACACTGTTCATACATCAATTCTATAGTAAAATGTACATCTTGTTTTCCTAAATATGCCAAATTTAATGGACAAAAACCCTCCATAGTGATTTGAACTCTTGAAACAAGGGCAAAATGGGCTACTGGTTAATTGCTTTAGAGCAATAATAAAGCTACTCTTTCCAGAATGCACATTAATAATAAAGCGTGCAGGCAAAACAGTAACAATAGTAATAAAATAAAAAAGAAAAAAAAAGTGAATGCCCATTTTAAGGACATTTGTAAATCAGACTACGGGGAGACCTTGTACATTTGAGTCCAGGCTGGTTTATACTAAGTGCAGTTCAGTAGCTCTGATCCTAGCTGACTGTGCTTGGATTCTCTAATCACAAAGAAATGCATTCTTATGAAGTTAATCAGCTGTAGACACAGAATGCTGATGACAGTTTCCCCATATCTTCTTTATCTAAAGAAAACCCAGTTAGTG
Organism: Dicaeum eximium; assembly: GCA_013396995.1. Lineage (NCBI taxonomy): Eukaryota > Metazoa > Chordata > Aves > Passeriformes > Dicaeidae > Dicaeum > Dicaeum eximium. The sequence goes on along the minus strand of VWZP01006227.1, from coordinate 692,448 downwards.
GTAAATCTACCAAATACTTGTAACATTCACATGAAACTTTAATTGATTTTCAAACAGTACAACTGTGCCATGAATTCAACCACACAGAATATAAGCCTTAAGCTCACTAGGTTTAAGCAATTGTGACTTTGTAGACTAAAACTATGTAAAATAAAATCTGATAACTCCCTGGTGTTAGAGGTAGACAGTTTTCTTTCAAATCCTAGGTTTGGTCCTTTATTTTATTCAGCAGTGAAAGCCATGAATACAGAACGAATAACAGCTGTTACAATTCTCAACCATGACTTCTAACGTCAGAGAATTCAAGGTATGAACACAGTACACAGTAATGAAAGTATCAAAAATTAGTTTACCTCAAAAAAGATAAATAAAACAGGTATATCCCACCAATACATAAACAGATGTTTGTGCTACAGTTAAAATTTGCTGTATACAAAAGATCATAATCCCCCGTCCTCAGCTTATGATAGAAGCAAGAATACATGAGCCATTTAAATTGTCAGACATTATGCTTTATAAGGTATGCACAGAAGTTCAAGCAATAAATACATACATTAGTTCAAAGCCTTACAATAGCTACGCAAAGCAGATGCAGAAAAGCAGATTTGCTATTACTAGCAAGCAATGATATAAGAGTAAAAATTCATGAAATGCATTAAAGCAACATTTTTCTTAGAAAAAGTCTGGTCATTTATGGGTCCACCAACATTTTTACATAATATGCACAATTATCAAAATACAGACCAAGCATCTCAGAAAACTCCAAAAAACCTAAAATCTATTTTCAAAGCAATTGCAGTTTTGGAGGTTTTTCTGGTATAATGTGCAAGCAGCTATTTTTTTTTTAAATTGTATTTATATAAAACCCATGCAAAACTCTACAGGTATATGCATTCTGTGGCTGAGACTTCCTTTCAAAAGTTTTGTAACTGAGGTATGCATACTTTAGCATTGTAGTCTTAGGCCACCTTCCTGATGGTACAATTACCACATTTACTTCCAGTCCATCAAAGTCTCTCGAACATGCACTCGGAACACCCATCATTCCCTCTCAGGTAATCCTCCCATCAGAATCTTAGACGACTGATTGACTGAAAACAATCTCTTACAAGGTGAATCCTTCTCTTGATGTAATTACCGTAAACCTTCTGTTGATCATGACCCAAAGACAAACATAATGAAAAGTAGCAGTTACTGTGACGTTCTCACAATTCATGCAATCTGCCATAATTGTTCTAATTTCTTTTGTTTTTGTTTTTTTTTTTTCTTTTTTTTTCTTTTGCAGAGGTAGAAGCTTTCAGAAAGCCTTTTGGGTAAGTGGGAAAACCCTTTCGAAAGCCGTTATGTCCTTTTATTTGGCGTGATAGATGACTGTGTATATCTTTAAGTCTATTTGCTGACTTCAGCAAAGAATAAATGATGAGCTTAGTTTGCAAGAACCAGGACCATCACATGGAACTGGTACATATGTTAAGCTCTAGCAGCCACCTTCTGTCAAAAACTGTTTGTAAAGCAATAACCATAATCAGGTTATGAGGTCCCTTGGTTGGGGGAAAAAGTATTATCAAGACTTGGCACAGCACATGAAAAGCAACACGTAAAGTTTCTAGGTTTTAAGCAAACATCTGACTATGCTATTTTCAACTACACCATAACGCATTATCATATTTTTGGGTTTGGAGTTGTCAAGAAAACCAGCATTCCAACAATTTGGCCTGTGCAAGTCTTCCAAAGGGAGTGTATTGTTAGTGTTAATATCCCGTATAAGCAGAGGCAGAATTATATGTAACTTTGGTTTGACTGAAAATAAATACCATGGACTACAATTGCTATATCTTTGCTTTCAGTGTAAAAACTCACCTAGATCACTTTAAATCAATATGAAATTAATTTTTGGCTTTACTAGACCTTTTATGTTTGGTTCCTACTTTTTTTTTTCTTTTCATTATAACTTAAGACTATAAAAAATAGTACACAACAGAGAGTAAGACCATACAAGACATCTTCTAACAACATGTATTCACCACAGAAAAAAACAGACTGAATGGGAAAAAAAACAACATAATGTGTTATATATAACAATATGCAATCTGCATTTGCATCAAGTACATAATTATTTTGGTCAGTGATCCACATTTGTTGCTTTCTATCATAACTTCCACTGCTTCCACTGCAGACTTTGTTCTCACCTCTGTCTTAAATGAAAGCAAATCTTCACTGCATTTAGATTGACTTTTGGCCTCAGAAGATTACACTGTGAATGAATTGACTTTTTCATATTTGTTTCTTTGTATAGGGCTAAATGAAAAGATCCCAGAGGTCATCAGAAAACAGCAGGTAGTTCATGGAAAGGTTCCTTTGTACTAATTAAAGTTACAGAAGGCTGACCAAAGCATGTGGCTGCTTCTGTCGTTGAGCTATTGGCCATTGTTAGAGTTGGCTTTGGTTTGCAGCTGTAGCCTTTGACTGTGTTTGCAGGTAGACAAAGCTTTATCACAAGGAGGTAAAGAGTACAGTTGTAAGATATATGCAGATATGCAAATGTTTCTATGGTGCTTGCACAGACAATGTTAGCTTAGGATTGCACTTTACATCTTAACACTAACAGCACAGACTGGAAGCCTAAAGGTTTTTAGATGGTTGCAACAGTCTAATTACTGTGGTTTGTAATAACTAACTTATGTCATTTACAGTTGGTGGCACCAACATAAAAAACTAATGTTCTGTTGTTTAAAATTCAGCTAGATACAAGCAGTGACACTAACTTCTGATACTACTCCTGTGCAAATTAAAAACAATAGCAACAAGTTGAACTTGACCAGCAATTGTTTCTAACATTACAACTACTGTATGCTGGAAATTCACATTAATGAAACTAATACTATTTTTGGCAGTATATGAGGCCCATTTGCTTTCTACAGAACATGTATCCTCATATTCAGTCATTTCATGAACCCTTAAGAGCCACATTTTTTTTAAATGGGCAAGCCATTATATAAAGAACAGTTTTGTTTTTTTTTTTTCCTCAAGAAAATCAGTTTATCTTTAAAAAAAAAGGAAAAAGGAAAAAAAAGAAGAAAAAGAAGAAAAACAAGCAATTTGCCTGTTGTTACTGGGTCCCAAAGGGCTGGCTTAACAAGTTCCTTTAGGGCTGTTCTTCTTTATCCATGCTTAATAAATAGTCACAGTAAAAATTTGTCAAATATTCATGGTTGTGGAGTGGTTCTGAAGGTCAGTGATATGTCCCTTCATTTTGAGGTTTCTCAAGTCCCTTTTCATTCCAGATCTTCAGATAAAGGCTCTTCCTCAATCT
>VWZP01006227.1:661635-684135 GCA_013396995.1 Dicaeum eximium | reverse complement strand
CTGTTGGTGCTTTTCAGTCATCCACATTGGGACCAACACTATTTAGTATCCTCACCTGTGACACACAGTGGGATTTGTTGAGTGCACCCTCAGCAAGTTTGCCAGTAACATCAAGCTGAGTGGTGGTTAACTTGGTGGAGAGAAGGGATATTGTCCAGGGGCACCTTGAAGGGCTTGAGGAGTGCGCCCACGTGAACCTCAGAAGTTCAATAAAACCAAGCATGAGAACCTGCAGCTGGGTCAGAGCAATCCCCAATACAAAACAGATTGGAGGATAAAGGGTTTGAGAGCAGCCCTGCAAAGAAGGACCTGGGGATAGTGGTGGATGAAAAAATGGGCATGAGCTGGAAATGTGCACTTGCCACCAGAAAGCCAATTGTATCCTGGGCTGCATAAAAAGAAGGTGCTTAGCAGGTTAGAGAAGTGATTCACCTCCCCACCCCGCCCTGTACTCTGCTCTCACGAGGTCCTGCCTGCAGTTTGCATTCAGCTCTGGGGTCCCCAGCACAAGGCAGACGTGGACCTATTAGAGCAGGTCCAGAGAAAGGCCACAAAAATAGTCAGAGGAGTGGAACACCTCGCCTATGAAGAAAGGTTGAGAGAGCTGGGGGTGTTCAGCCTGGAGAAGAGAAGGCTCCAGGGAGACTTTTCAATACTTAAGGGGATGTATAAGAAAGATGGGGACTTTCTACCAAGGCTTGTAGTGACAGGAAAAGGGGCAACATTTGTAAACTTGAGGGGGGTATGTTTGCATCAGACAAGGAAAAGATATTTTACATGATGGTGGTGAGATACTGAAACAGATTGCCCAGAGAAGATGTGGATGCCCATCCCTGAAAGTTTTCAAAATCAGGTTGGATGGGGCTTTTATCAATTTAATGAAGATATATCCATGCTCATGGCAGAGAGGGTGGAATAGATGACCTTTAAATGTCCCTTCCATTCCAAACCATTCTATGATTCATTGCTACACTTTTGTTTCCAAGCTTAAGAAGTTCTGACTACAGAACTTTTTTCCCAAATGAGTTCAATTCCTTTAAGGGTGGTGTCCAGGTTGCTTTTATTGTACTTCAGTGGTTGGAGTGCAGCCACAGTATAAACAGAGAGGATAACAAGAAAGAGCCATTAAAAATGCACTACAAATTAACATATTAGTTCTTCTTGTATTGTAATTTTTTAGTATCGAGGACCGCATTTTTGCAAGGACCGTTCAAAGATTAATTTGATGACTAATCTGTTGAAGGATTGATATCTTACAGTACTAATTGTTAACCAAAATTTTCATTTTTTTCAACAATACTTTCTTACAGATTAACAGTAAATCAAGAGTAAAAATCAAGCAGTTCAGATGTCCACACAGAAATAAATTTCATAGGCTGTTCTGCCAGAAGCTTAAGAAAGCTTTCTAAGTTTTAGAAAACACTGCCATACAAGTATCTCTTTCTGGAAGTGTAAATACAAGGAATAACACATTGGCTCTTGAAACTAACATTTCTCTCAACTCTAGGGTTTGTTTTTCAAAATCAAAGGTTGAAATGCAATGTTCGGGCATGTTGGTTAAAGACGTAAAGGATCATACATTCCAAGTATTTTATATATGTTCTGAGGAAGCAACTATACAATATATGTATGAAAACCAAAAGAACTTTTATTTTTCGTTTCCATAAGAAAAAGATTTGAAGATTTGTGTATATACAGATAGAAATATATTTAAATGTGATAATTTGCAAACTTCTGCACTACTATTTTGTTGTAAAATAGAGGAGCACTGTGCTAAGAACAAATTCCCATGTGAAGTACCGAGTATTTAAACGTAAGTTCTGAATAAATATTTCTGTATTCCATGACTTCTTATGAATACATATGCTACTCAAATCCTAAAACATGTCACAGCTTAGGGATTTTGGACTTATCATCAAAACTTTCTAATCTACTATATAATTGGAATCTGTATTTTAGGAAAGTTTAACATCATTTCTTGGTGAACCAATCATGTTCAGAACTAATCAATACTTTTTATTAATGACAATGAAGATAGAATGAAGAACATCATTATTAACTTCACAGGTGTCAACAACTTGAGAAAACCCTGGTAGAGGATTAGGGAAAAAAAAACTGTTACATGATGAAAGGCTGAAAAATGGAAGTCTTAGGTTATAGCAAGAGCAACTGGTCAGATGCTAGAGTTAAAAATTAGTACAGACAGTGAAGCACTGAACCAGGTTTCTGGGGGAGGCCTAGAGTCCCCATCTTTTTGGCCCTTTCCCAAATCATCCTTGGAGTTAGACACACATCTGTGAGAAGTATGTTAAGTAACTGCTAACTCTTTGGGATGATAAAGGGATGATGAAGACATCTCTTAGCAAGTGCAACTATGATACCACGTCCAAATGTCCTCATCAAAATGCCTGTCTCCTGTGAATAAGTGCTGGCAAAATACACTTCCACCTGAGCTCAGGGTGACAACGCAATGTCACAAACAGAAAGCAAGGAGATGAATGCAGCAGCAGCAAAAGTAAAATACAGCTATGCTAAATTATTTCAAAGAACTTTTTGGTAAAGATATAAATAAATGAACATACTCATTTCCATGGATTACCTTCTTTACAGTTGATGGATCTACAATTATAAAGAAGACTTTTCCTGCACCCCAACACTTTCAAAATAATACTCTCTGTGAGAGATGTTTTAATATAAAAGAAGGATTCTAATATCTTGCAGATCTGCCTACTCATCTCAATACATTGCTTTTTCTTTGCTCATAGACCGCAGAACATGAAGTTCCTCTTTCTCTGTGTCTGCCTCATTCACTCTTCCACATGCTTTACAGCTTTACATGAAGATTTTTCTCTCACTCCTTGCAACTAACTGGCAAATTACAACTGCATACTGTATCCTTAAAGAAATCACCGTTTATAATATTTAACTGGAATTACAGCCAGGAGACAGGTAACAGTTTCTGGACACTTACAAAGACCTTATGAAGACCGTAGGCTTTTGGAGAAGAGCTTTGTAGTTTCAGAGGAAAAAGAAAGATAGCAGGACAGGCGGCTGAGGGATAAATATCTACTTGGAAGGAATGTGTAAAGTAAATTCCACACATTTAGGGATGAAGCCAAGTTCTCGAAGCCTGCAATAACTCATCTGATACAAAGTGAACTTGTCTTCTGAATTTTCCAGAAGATAAGCTTGATCCTGCCTTGAAAAAATGTGTTTAGTTTCATAGTTACTAAAATCCTGTTAAAATCTAGACAACAGCAATGAAACAAGTGTTACATTCAACTTCTAAACATTAGAACGTGTGCTGTTGCTGACAGGAAAACAACCAGATCGTATAACCAAGTACATGATTTCTTAATTAAATTGAGTTGAGCTGGTGTCAACAAGGAGAAAATATACTTGATACAAAATTCTCAATTATGAATAGCACATTTGCTACAGTGGATGCACTTCACATCAACTTTAACGTAAGGGGATACCGAATAAAGCAAAACAGCAGTGATAACTCAGGACAAGAAAATATAAATAATTACAACAAGTTTTAGATTTGTTTAGTAAAATAGTACACATTCTAAGCTTTGAATAAAAGATTCAATTTTTCTTTGGAAAACAGATGAAGGCAGACAATGCCTTTTATAACCACCAGCATTGTGTTACTACAGTAATCCTTTCCATCTTGCAAACAAGAGATTTAACAATTTAAGTTTCCCTGTATATCTTTCATGCAATTCTATGGAAGGAAAAAAGAAGAATTAGTTCATTATTCATTTCTCATTTGTATATGTGAAAAAGAAAAAAAAAAAAGTAAGAAGTTCGTGATGAATTCTGAAAGCTGCCAGGAAAATTCCAGGATTCAACCTCTCTAGGATTCCCAGTGAACAAACTCCACAGTTCAAATCTGAGTCATCTAAACATTGTTGCCCATATCCACCAAAATTCTTTAATGTTCTGCTATAATCATTTAAGAAAAAGTGCTGTGGGACATCACGACAGAGAGACTGAGTCTCTCAGGCAGTTAAGTCAACGTAATGACTGGCAGGGAAAATAGTTTGCTTTTGGCTTTGTATTGAAGTGGTGGTAGATGTTGAGAGAAAGAAGCTGCGTAGGTCAATGTGCTTACTGTGAGCTTTGTAGCCAAGAATATGATTTGCAACAAGTCATGTAATTCTTTTAAGCTCTTTTGGTGCGTTTTTATTCCACTCAGGGGTTGCAATAATCAGTCTAAAATCATGAAAGGATAATCTTTTTGCTGGGTTGCAGCTGGAAGTATTTTGTATTGCTATGGTGACTTAGGCACCTAGTAACACTAGGGAGTTTTTTACTTTGGTATTCAGTGGCACAAAGGGCAATAAATTACATCATGTCTTGAAGTCCCTCCCAAGCTTATTTGGTATGAGACTTTAATTTTGATACTATTGACTCACTAGCTTTCCTAGTACCTTCATACAGAACTGTATAAAGATGATGAATTTTCCAAAACTAAAATGAAGAAAGTTTTCCCAGGGGAATCTTTGGGACTAAAAAATTTCTAAGCCGTATGTGTCATGGCAACCTACATTGATTTTCTTTTAAGTTTATGTTTGCCCATTAAACAGATAAAGATCCTTAAGAGTTAAAAAAAGAAATTAACTAAATAATTAGTTAGCTCTCATGCAACTTTAACTATTTCCCAAACCCACTGATGTTCCATTTAATCCATTCTTCCTCGCAGCCTTAAGACCACAAACATCTTCAAAACCAATTGGTTAGTTTGCAGATATTCCTTCAACTGTACTATCTATTCACTATCTTTATTTCATTATAATTACTCTGCTTCAGTATATGTAAAGAAAAACCAGAATGCTATCTTTGTGTAACACAGTATCTTTTATAGAACTTCACATTTCCAGTATGACTTTTAACATCAGACACCTAAATTTTTTATTTATGTTTTTGCTTATTGCCAACAAGTGCCCTCAATTCTTTTATGTAGTGGGCATCCTGAACTACAAGTGCAATTTTGATTTAGCTGCACAAAGTTTTCCAGTAAACCCTGGGAGAAGATCCACAGCTACAAAATTCTTCAAACTGTGTAAGTTTGAAAATATTTGTGTCCAAGCTAACATGGTGAGCTACTAAGGTCAAATACTGTGGCCAATCTAATTATTTGTGTATGCATTCATATTTTCATATGTGAAAAAGGTTTAAAATATTTATTTTTATCTGAAGCATTTTTGCTTTCTAAAGACTTCTTTGCATTAAGTATTTTCCAAGTTTAACCCCTTGAAATATATTATGTACAACTTCTATTGCTGTCCTTTTCCTAATAGAGGTGAGCTACTGTATCCTCAGGAAGATCTATATTACATCTTGCCAATATAGCTATAGATCTAGGATATCCCATGGCAATTTTGAAACAAAAGCTTTCTTTTACATTCCGCTATTTCATATTAAGAATTTTTATATTTATACTTTGCTAGGCAAATGGAGACAAATCCTCAAATCCTATGGTATTTTCATGTTATCTAATTCTTACTATTTCTACAATTTTACGCTATTATAAACAGTTTATTATTTTCTCTAAGTAGAAGTGAACTGTTTATTGAAGTGAATATATGCAGCCACATAGGGAGATACTAATCCAAATATTGATAAAGGGAAGAAAGTATTAGACAAGTAATTAAATACAAATTTAGTAATGCAACAACTGTTACAGAATCCATTATTATTTCTCCTTGAAGAACACTTCCCCCATATACTTATCACATATACTGAAATGATGAAGAAGTGGCATTATTTCTAGAAAAATAATGCCTATATGCAAATCTCTGGCTTTAAACAGGAAAGGGAGGAAGGTCCTGTTGTCACATACCCTTCTCAGGAAGCTGAGGGTGTGCTACCTCCTTTCACTAAGGAGAGAGTGAAGCTACAATATCCTGGTGGATGAAGATCAGAGATATATTTCCTATAGAAGCACTGCTCTTCAGTGGGGGTGTTTATGGATGTGCTTTATCAACCTGCCACTTTCAAATTACACCCTTACACCCTAGGCCTTCCAAGAGCCATTTTGAGAAAAAAACTGTAAGTAACAACCTTTTATTTTCTGAAATCCAACACTGAAGCACTAAATACACCTTTGAAATACACTTGTTTTCATATTTATCATTTTATCCGTCACCAAGGATTTCAAGTCTACCATGGTGGAGTTCGGAGTTGCATTCACTTGGCAATGGAAAGCAGAGGTAACAAAAAGTCCTAGCTGGCAGGCACTGCTGCAGATGCTGACAGGAGACAAAAGTTCACAGGAATAGTTAATTAGGCCACTAAAGTTTGTCTTTAGTTCATTGCTAGAGGAGATGGCATAAGATGGAATTAATGATCAATGGCCACAAAGCACCTCTGGCACATCAAGCAAGGTAGGAGCAAGTATGAATGAGTTTGTATAAGTCAATTATTGCTTTTACAACCTCTAAACTAGACTTTCCTCTTTATAATATCTGTTGATAAAATTTTATCAGTCAGTGTAGAAGCAGCTAGTGTTCTTCATGCCCTCCCTTCAACTACCCTAGAATAAAAGGGAGATGAGTTCCTTGGGGCAGGGGTAAAGAAAAATAATAATCACAAACCCCATAATTACTGATCGCACAAAACTGGTCTTGCAAGCACAACTTTTCTTTTTCTAATAAATTAAAAAAGATGAAAACTCAGTTATTGCTGCATCTAAGATCCATCCCTTCTGTGAGCACCTGGTATGACTTCACTAGTATCTGTAAAACAAAATCCAGGGCATCTTTCTCCTTACGCCTGATTGCTAAAATTGCTACATTGATTCTGCTCACTCTCTCAGTGGTTCTGTTTTAAAGAAAACACACACTAGGATCACAGGATAATGCAGGTTAAGGGCTCTAGAATACCTGTAGGTGAACCAACTGCCTAAAGAAGGCATAGCTAGAAGATCAAAACAGATTACTTGGAATTTTATCCAGTCAGGTTTGGAAAACCTTGGAGGATATGGACTATACAACTTGCTTGTCAACAGCTCCATCCACTGCCTAACTGTCCTCATGAGGAAAGAGGATATATATCCATATTTCTTTATGTCCAGTCTGAAACTCTCATTTTAACTTATGCCCTCTGTCTATCATTCCACCACCAAAGTAAAGAGCCTGGTTCCATCTTCTTGCTTATCTTCCTATAGGTACTGAGAGTCAGGTCCCCTCAAAGCCCCCTCTTCAGGCTGATCTAGTTCAGCTCTCTCTGGCTCTTCTCCAGAGGCAACTGCTCCTTTTTCTGACCATGTGGGTAAACTTTTGCTGAATTCACCCCGCTTTACTGCTGTAAATAAAAAAATTTGAGGTGTCAAAACTGGACTCAGATGGAGATTTTCCTTCTTGCATGGCATATCATAAACTTCCAAGCCAAGGACTGGGTCGAGTCCTTCAGCCCATACAGGTCCTCTGAATGGCCATCTTACCCTTATGCATATTGACTGTTCCCCTAATTTGAGATCATGTGCAAACCTAATGAGAAAGAGGTCCATCCTGCAGGACATCAAGTAAGATGTAAACCAGGACAGGTCCTAGTGTGTTCTTACATTCCAGGAGAAATCAGAGAATACTCAGCTATTGCAAATATAAGTCCAGAGTAAAAGTCAAGAACAATTAATAACTGGATGTGAAGATCTAGCATGAAAATAGCAGAGGAAAGCCACTCTGTATATGAGTGTCTATGTATGTCTAATATGAGAGGGGAGTGGGACAGCAGGAAGATACTCATTCTTATCTGAAAATCTGGACTAAGAGAAAACACAGTGCTATTTTAGAGAGAAGAATATGCCACAAGGTATATAGGGTGTTTGGAAAGGAAGAACTCAGAGGGCTGTTTAATGAAGAAATTGGAAAAGAAAAAAAAGGAAAAAAGGGGGTGATTTTATCTACGCCTTTTGGGTTTTAGGAGAATATAGAGCAGAAAATATTAAGACATTACACTTATATTAGCAGGAAAAATAAAACTCAAGCCTTTTTAAAAAACACTGACAAACTTATTGGTTGACAGTGCATATCCAATTAGTCCTGACAAAACTGAGAAAATATTTCTTGCTTGTATTTGCATGGATAAAACTGTTCTGGATTTCAACATCAGTGATTTTGCTAATTTTATAGACTAGTAAGAGTGTAAAAAGTTTCAAAGACCTATTAAAAAGATTTCAGATCTGGGACAGCTCCTTGTCTTACTTAGAAAAATGAAAAAAAAAAGGAAAATAAAGATTAAAATATTTTGAGAAACTGAAATTGAGAAATGGGACTGTAAGAAGTTACAAGAAATATCAGATGGAGATTAGGAATGATTCGGAGTGACTGAAGGCAGAATAAGAAATGAGGGAAAGCCAAAGACATGAAGACAAAGAGTTTCCTTGGATGAACTCCAGATCTCATTTAGTCAATGGGAGTTTCCTTGGATGAACTCCAGATCTCATTTAAGTCAATGGCAAAATTCCCCCGGACTTCATTAGGGCCATGATTTTGCTTCTGAAGTTTATTCACAGAAGATGGAAGTGAAATATGTAATGCATCTGACAGAACACTTGGGGAGAATGGGGAATAACCAAAGGTGAAACACATATTTTTCTACCAGATGACTGAGGTGGAATAGAATGTATATGCAAGACCAGTAGTTTTACTTGCTCTATGAGCCTTCTAAGAATAATGCTGCAGTAAACAAGGAGAGCAGATGGGCATATTTAAATTCACAAATTCCTGTGAGAAACTTCCAAAAAATCTAACTCATACTAAAAGCAGACATAAAGATTTGTCAGTAATAAAAATAATTAGATGAAGAACAAAAGATTGTATCACAACATAGAGGTAGGTTAACAGCAAGTCTCTAAGATCCTACATTTGATTTCTATTTTGAATAGAATTATGAATAGCCCTGAAGATATAAACAGAGATAACAGCATGATATATCTATAGATTAGTTATATGTGAAGTTAACTGTGAAAAAAACCCCAAAGCTGACAATTCACGCCAAAATCAATTTATTGCTGACAAATAAAAGAAAATAAACTACCCATACGTTCATCTACTATAACCACTTGGGAAATATATTATGAATCTTTCAATGGTGACTCTGCTGAGGAGTCAAAATCCAGTATGTTAGACTAACTAGGAGAGAATAATGACAATGACAATGATAAAAAATGTTTGTGTTTGTAAGTAGGCCCTCATTTCAGCTTCTATAATCAATGTACTTGATTACCCTTTAGCTATTACTCACTCATCCCAAAAAGCATACAGAAGAATCCAGGAAAGAATAGAAGTGACCTATGGCATGAGAAACATACCTGTGGGAGGAAACTTCGAACTGATTTAATTCAGCTGCCTCTGAAGTCAACACAAGAGTAGAGGCTTGGAGATATGAGTAATAGTAAGATACTAAAAATATGGAAAGAGGGAAAGTATAGGAAAAAAGGACATGTTCATCTTTGCCTTACTCATACTTAATGAGTACCCAATTTAATATGGCAGATTTATAATAATTTTACCCTTACAGTTATCACACTACTAATTTATTACAAAAATAAAAAGGCAAAATGCTACTGCAAAAGAGAAGTTTCTAAAATCTTTAGTATGTTACAGAGTTAAGGAGCTCTGATTTTCAAAATTATTATATATTTAAATCCTATTAAAAATATTAAGTATGCAATAATTCCGAGATGCCATCTATCATTAACCTACAGGAAAAAATGTTTTAACACATATTGACCTTCATACTGCAGAAGCCAGCTAGCCATTCATTCATGGACACTAGGAGCAAACCTCTCATTTTTCATTTCTATAGCATATGCACTTCCCAACTCAGGGATGACTTATCTGCTTATCTACAAGTATACAAATACATTTGATCCTGAAGAGGCTGGAGTTGGCGCTTGATGCTTCCTGACCTATCAGTTTGGGCCAGCCCAAGCACATACAATGATCAACTTCTCTTCAAATTAGGGACAGTTAAAATGTAGAGTTTCTTTTCGAAGGAAAGTTTGAAAATGGCCATTGATGGCATACCAAAATTAAAAGGAAAATATGCAAAATAAGATTCTGAAGAATTTCAACTTTGTAGTAAGGAGTCTGAACAGAAAAAATGTTGAAAATAATTTTAAAAATCCCCCAACAATCAAACACGTTCTCTTCTTCCTTTTAGCTTACTACAAAGAAATGAGCACTCTATAGAAAAATTTCTAGAGTATAAATTGACAGATTAAATTTGACAATGTCATTTTCCTTTAACAAAATAAAATATTTCATTGATTAAATATTGGGCAGTAAAATGGGCAGTAAAAACATACAGAGGGTTTTATATATTATGAAACTTAGAATTAAATTGAGCAGGTCTTGGTGTTTTGTCTATTGTTTGGGGTTCTTTTTTAAAATTATTTTTAATATTATTTTTAGACTTGACAAGAAAAGGCAAAGACTATAAATACAGATACCCTATTTGCACTAATATATTAAATTCTGAACATAGATAAAGACATCTTTCTGAAAAACTGGCATATTAAGAATACACTCTCCTTAAATATCAAATGAGGCTTAAAGCTCACCTACAATTAGCCCTTCTTACAGGATCAAAATTTTTAAGAATCGAGTTCTGACTAAGAAGATGACATTAACATAGATTTTCTGATTCTAGCAATTCTTACTAAAATTCCCAGCCTTGACATTTGCTTGCTCCCTTTGGTATCTAAATAAATGTATTTTCTCTGTGATAGAACCACAAGAAAGTAGAAACTTGACTAGAAATTTGCTTAGGGCACAGGCCTCTAAAGTCTTTCAACCCATCAACTGTATCTAGTTCAAACGTCTAAAGTTAACATGCTAAACAAAGAAAAGTATTAGGGAGAAAGAACACAGAAGTTTTTAAGGCAAAATTTCAAAGCAAAATGACAAAGTGCTAGAGATTTCAGTGTGAATATTTTTGGGGTTATTGAAGAACCATAAAAAATAGCAAGCCTAGAAACAAAGTTCAAGACAAGAGGCTGTGGATCTGGCATGCTCTGTAGTGACTAATGGTTGGGAAGTTTAAAAAATTGTACCAGTTAGATAGAAATTTAGCAGCAGCAATTAATCACCTCAATGTTATTTATTAGAGCTGATAAATATTCTCTATGCAAAATCTGGAAAGCTATTCAATGATCCAGGAAAAGCTGAGGGAGAAATTGGACTGTGCTATATTGTAGGCTTTGTACATTTTAATATACATACATGCTATATAAAATTGTTTTTCTATTTGTGTTGAAAACTTTTACATCAATAAAACTCCTGGGAGACATAGAGCTGATCAGATAAACAGTATGGGACAACTCCCTCAAGGGAGCTGACAGCTCCTCCAAGTTCAGCGTCATTGGCAAACTCACTTAATATCCCTTCCAGCCCTGCATCCATGTCATTCATGAGGACTTTGAAGAGCACAGGGCCAAGAATGGAGCCCTGTGGAACTCCACTAGGGACAGGTCACCAGTCTGATGTCACTCCATTCACTGCAACCCTTTTTGTCTGACCCATGAGCCGGTTGCTCACCCATGGTGTAACCTGTTTATCCAGCTGAGTGCTGGACACTTTGTCCAGAAGGATCCTGTGAGAGACAATATTAAAAACTTTACTGAAGACCAAAAAATCACATCTACTGGCCTTCCTAGATCGCCAAGGTGGGTTATCTTGTCATAGAAGGAAATCAGGTTTGACAGCCTGAACCTCCCACTCATGAAGCTGTGCTGGCTGTGACCAATCACTGTGTTATTCTCTTCTTCTTTTTTTTTTTCTCAATACTTCCCAGAACAAGATCTTCCACAATTTTGACAGACACTGAATCAAGACCAACAGGCCTGTAGTTTCCAGGGTCCTCCTTGTCTTTCTTGGAAATTGAGACAACATTCACCAGCTTCCAGTCAGCTGGGACCTCTCTGGATTCCCAAGAGCGCTGGCCTAGCTGGACTAGCTTAGTCCACTGGAACAAGCCTGGAGAAAGGCCAGCTCTTCAGTTGTGCTCCTTTTGCTGATGGTAGCATTTAACAAGTAGAACCATACATCACACTCAACACAGACAATTGGGTCAAACTGACCTGTTAAGGACTTTCTGCACTATCCTTGCTGACATTTCTCATATTAGCTGAATTTTATGCTCACTATGTATTTCTCTGTGAGGCCAACTTTCAATTTGGTCTTAAAAATAAGAGTACTTAAAAGAATTTTGCAATGATAGCTGTTCCAAATTACAAAATAAATGGATATGGACAATTCAGCTATCTTTATAAAGCATGGCATACATGAAAAAGCCCATACTTTTTCAAGATTTATGATACAGATAAAATGAAACAGGGTTAGAAGGTATTTCAAGAGATCGTAAAGTCTCTTAATTTCCTTTCCCTACCCTAAAGTAGGATAATTTATACTTAAAATCACTTTTGACCACTTCAATTTAGTCTTAGAAGCTTCCAGTATCAGTGGTTCCAAAGACTTTTTGGGCTGGTACATATATCAGTACTTTATTATCCTAAATTCAAAAAAGGTGGAAATCTTTTTCTGGTGTTTATCCTAACTGTTCTTGCCAAAATACCAATCAGTTATTTCTTGTCCCATTCCCAATGGACAAGTCCCTTCCCATCTTCTCTCCACCGTGTTCTAAAGGCTGTCATACTTTCCCACCTAGCTCCTCTCTTCTTAAAAAACCTAGTATTTTTAGTCTTTCCCCAGTCTTCAGAAAAGACCAATCAGAAGAACTGTGTGGAAAACAGAGCTTATTTTATGTACCTGTTATTTTATGTTCCTGTTAAGTATGCTCTCAACAACCACATATCTTTGTCAGCACATATTTGTCACCAGCTTCTAATATTAAGGAAGACTATGCATGCAGTCATTCTAACTTTTTTCAGAACATTTCACCAAACTGCTAATATATGAATATTAATCATGTCTCCCATTTTTATACTAATGCAGATTTATCATTTAGATGTGAAGAGCAACATGTCAGATAAATATGCTGTATCTATATCATTTCTGCAAGAAAACACAAATACAGTCTGCCTGCTGACTGAGCTGATTAGAAAATATCTGAGGTATCACAGAGCCTAGATTAACATATCCTGCCTCCTAACCATGTATTTTGGCTTCAGCCAAAACAGACTTCAGCTTCACAGGGGAGTGTATTCCTGCTGAATGAAATATACACAGTTCAATACAATTGTCATTAATACATCTATATATATATCTAGCTACAAAATAAAAATAAATTGTACTTCCAGTAGCTCCAGATACAAACACATTATTATTTCTCTCATAATGCTATGAATTAAAGGGCATGCATAGTCACAGAAAACTACTTGATGGGTGCTCATCTCATGGTATGTCACTGCCATCAGGCATGGTTTGCCTTTGGGCTTTACGTACCTTTAGTACAGTCAAGGGCAGCTGGTTTGGTGTCAAACCTTTCTCTGAATGGAGTGATGCTATTCTACATGGGCACAGAAGCCTAAGTAATATACACCTTCTATTCAAACTGCATCTGAAGGTCCTTCTCAAAACCCAAGTAATTCAATTACTACCTAAAGACTGCAAGAGTTTGGGGCAGGGATTTGACAAGCCATTTTGTTTTGCCTTTGTACAGCACTTTCCACAATATGGCCCCCAATCCATCCCTAATAATGTATATTAAAATAAACCATAACAGTTTAGCTGAATATAGCTGAAATAAGCTTTTTCCCCACAGGAACAGAGACAAAGAAGAAGCACATTATACACAAGCACATCTGGAATTCTTCAAAAACCTGTTAATACCTACCCACATAACTAAATCCAAACTGAGACTTTTTATGGAATGGCTTGTAGACACATGAGGAAAATGGACAGTCTGCTCTATCAGAAACAGTCTGTTTGGTCTACAAAATAAAGATTCAAAGCTCACAGTGTGCTCCCTAGAATATATTTGAGAAACATGAGGAAGAGTAAAAAAGACTCTGTAAACTAAAACACACATCAGCAAAACTAAATTGGAATATATTTAGTCTGGAAATTGGAATATGGCTTATAATCATCAAAGGAATGAAGTTTCACAATGTCTTTCAAATTTGAGATGGACTATGATAATTTTAGGAGAGGAATTGTAATAAATAATAATAAATGGTTGCCCATGACATGACTCTTATCTCCTGTATTCTCAGAGCAAGATGAGATAAAAGCTCAGAGGTCATTTTTTTCAGCTATGATGTCTGATAATGCCTAATTTGCAAAGAATGAAGAAAAGTAGGGAAAACATGAAGAGAAATAAAAATCAGTTTGGGGGGAAGTCCCTAATTACCCAGACTACTATTATCATAGCATAATACTGCATCAAATAAACATATTCCCTTGTCCATCTCAATCAGAAGCTTATTAAATTCTCCAAAAAGCATCAGTGGAGTAGGCACAACCACACAAAGATTCTGCAACATCATTAAATCTTTATTAATGAGTATAGTGGAACAATGAACTTGGTAAAATCTTGGTATAGGAGGGAGACTACTGGATATGTTCTGCCTAATTTAAAACACACTTTCAATTTTGTTGCTTATTTTGAGAAAACTGCCAGAATACTTGCAGTTTTAACCCTAACAGAAATTACATCAGGGTTGTACTACACATATGCATTCCCAGCACTGGTCTAAATCAAAGGCTTTTGTTAGATACAACTGCACTTCACCAGAAGATTGGGAACTTTGCTTTTGCATATGGACTTTAGCAGCTATAATCACGTCTTTAGCCATCTTGAGATTTAGTAACTTTACCCTGACCTACACATGGGGTTTCACATGAGATGAAGTCTGTCTATAAAGTCTTAAAAAAAACAACCCTGAACTGGAATTTTTAGTCTTTCAAAATGTGTAAAGTCCCTAGTTTTCTATGAATTCTAAAGATTAAACAATAGTCAAATAATACTTTCTCGGCACAATGTCTTACAGTTTTCAAGGAATGCTTGGATTTATGGATCATAATTTAAACTACTGGTATAAGTGTTATTAATTGGATATAATTGTATGTTTTTATATGACTTTGTATGTGATAAGTAAGTTTAAAGATGCATTTTGGACACTTTTTTAGGAAATAGTATTTAGAGAGTCCACTTTCAAAAATTTTGGCTTGTAATATTACAGTTACTTAAAAACAAATGCTATCATCAATAGTGGATTAAATTTGTTACTTTCTGTGCAGTTTTAGAAATACACTTTAACAGCACTCTCATCTCAATTTTTGCCACGTGCAAAGACAGGACTCTCTTATGAACTAATTTTAGGAGTTACACAACCACATTGCAGAGAAATTTAGTTGTGCACTGTTAAACAAATTTTTAACATCTGCAACAACACTTATACAGACCTTTTATGTGAAAAGCAAAAGTATCTTGTCCATAGACTGAGAATTCACAATAGCAGAATCACAAAGTTTTCAGCAGCTTCCAAGAAGATTCTGTGAAATCCCACAGGAGCCTACCAACTTCTACAAGCCATGCTATGGGGATCTGAGTCTTTTCAGCTGAAGGCACTGTATCTCTGGAGTGATCTTTTTGTTAGGAGCATTGGGAATGTACTCTAGAAGTGCAACAACTGGGGCTGGAATAATGTAAAAAAGAAATAGCAACTTCTGATCGAAAGTAAGACATGTAACATTTAAGAAGCTAGAGACTAAATGATAAAGAACTGGACCATCAGTGTTGGAAAATAAGTAAGTTGATGAACAGAAGCACACATGGAGGACAAATGGACTCAAAAGCAAAGTAACATAAAATAAAATTTAAAAAATGAGAATATTAATATTTAGGAAAACATTCAAGTGAAAAGTTGTTTCAATGGGAATGGTGAAAAATATTATTAATCAAAACATCATTGCTTATTTTTGCGTTAGTGTCCACAGGTAAATGGCTCTGTACAAAAGCCAAAATTATTTCACTGCATATTCTCACAATAGAACTTCTTTCAATGGGAATATGCTCAGACAAAAGCTATAACCTTTAAGATCCCATTTCCTAGCTGTTCCTCTTTTCATATAAAAATAAAACTCAATTGTTGTCACAAAGTCTTTTTGCCCATTATCATCCTTATGTTAGATTTATGAATAAAAATGTGTGAAATTAAATTATACAGGCATTAAAATATCATGTGATTAGGTGAAACGTTTTTGATGAACAAGGATACCCAGAAATACTGCAATTGCTACCACATTCATCTGCTCAATTACATGCTTCTCACCTATTTAATAATGCTTGTTACATCCCTGTTAATTGATGTGTTTCGCGAGTTTATTTTCTTATACACTATGTGTCAAGTCTTATACAATGAACAAGAGACTTGGATCATAGCAGTCCCCTAGAACAGAACAAGCCTCCAAGGTAAATGCAAAGAGATCATGAAATGGGACAATGAAACGATAACAAAAAAAAAAAAAAAAAAGAGGAAGAAGGAAAGACAGGGGATTGGAACATTATGAAGTTAAAGAAACAAGGGAATGAAAGGGATTAAAACTGGAATGATAGGTAACCTACTGTAAGTGGTGTGAAAGCTTAACAGTGGGGGACTGGAATAATCAGATATGGGAACGACCTGACAATGGAATGCTTTCAAACTGAAGCACCTCAAAAGTAAATGATCTTAGAGCAGAATAATCATATTTGCCTCTGGGAATAAAATTTAAAGATAAAAAGTTTGAAAAAAAAATAACAAGTTTGATGATTATGCAGATAGAACTGCAGAGAGAAATGATCCAGTCAGGGCAAGAGTGAGAAAAGGTAAAGGAGTAGGGTTGGGAACGACAGGAGAATAAAAAGAAAAGGTGACTGAAACCATAGATGTTTGGAACTCACTTTTTCCACACAAAGTTGAAGACGAACGACTACACTGGATAAGGTCTTTCTTTTTCCTTTTTTTTTTTTTTTTTTTCAGATTGACTATTACCCTTGCTCATTTGGACAAAAGTTATCCTTTCTCATAACAACCTGAGCCATAACATTTTCTAGAAACAGCTTTAAAGATCATGGAATATATGTGTGTGTCTTGACATTTGGCTTCAAACAATTCCCATCTTAGGGAGTACAGCACTACAATAGCTGAACATAAAGACTCATATAGGAGAGATGTATGAACTCACTCTTTGAGAAGCAACTCTAAAACCTTATTTCTTGCTTTCACTTTCCTAAAAAAGCCGTCAACAACTAAAATTCTAAAAATCAGAATGGCATTAACTCCAGGATTCTGGATCTGCTGTTAGGAACTAGATTATTTCAGTAAATCAGCTGAGAATGAGTTTAGTTGCATTGTCAGTCTACACTTTCACAGAGTAAGCAGGGAGACAACCAGGATGACAAGCCCCTTCCTCAAAATCTCACCAGAGGGATATCTGTTTACCCTATCACCTTTTCTAACTCCTTCCACTCCTTATTTAATGAGCTGCAGTGAGTTTTAATAAAATGTTAGAATCGCCCTATTGTTTCCTATGGTAAGACTACATTTTCTCAGTCTGCCACTTTCCTTGTTTCCTCACCAATTTCTTTCAGTTTCCTCAACTTCTATGAAGAGCTTTGCAGATTAAAATTGTACTTCCCCCCCCCCCCAGGATTATACAATGAAGTAAAGTGGCATTTTGAATGCTGCATTTGCCATGACCATGGGGGCAAAGTGATGTGCTAAACATTCTGGTGATAAAACACCCGTGTCTGTGCCAGTTGCAATAATCACTGAAGTGTAATCAGTCTAGTACAAATGCAGAGGCAAACAGCAGAAAAATAGTTGAACTTGATTTCCATCTCTTATTTGCCATCCCCAAGAGTGAGAACTCTCGAATGTATAATAGAGACAGGAAAAGGAATAGCACAAAGTTGATTTCATTATAATCCTGATGTTCATTTTAAAATCTAAATTTATTCGTTCTGAAAGAACTGACCTTCAAATCCCACCAAAGCTCTTCAGCAGTATGCTGTCTATTACATACAGGTTAAAAAGAAGTTGCATTTTCAGTAAAGCATGAACTGTCATTATTGCTCCTAAGCATCATCCCATGTCTCATCCAATGCTGTTGGATTTGTTTTCTTTAGTTCAGAATTCTGCATTTATACTCCAAAGGTGTGTACTGTGGAACTTACAATTACATCCATGTACAATTGTTATGCAAGATTAGCAACACCTAGTTTTACATAAATAATGAATCTTTGTGCATAAAATATCTTCAGTTCTGTTTGTCGCTTTGAAACCTGTTGCTTATCAGCTCTAACTCACAATAAGTTCAGAGAAAAAGTCCATGTTGAAATAATGAAAGAAGAAATAGTCTTAAGCATTGACTTAAAATACAATTGCCTGATATAGATTGTTGACAACTGATCTTAGAAGAAATTTAAATTGTGAACAAAACATATATGCCCACAATAAGCAACACATTTTCTCAGTGAAGATTTATGTCAAGGAAGCACTCAGTGCCTAAACACCAGGGATCCGATTGGAAGGCCAGTCAAAGACAGAACTTGGATTCAATACTGCTGAAATACAGAAAGAAAACCTAGGACTTAAGATTCCACTAATCACATGCTGCATCCTGGACCATGGAATTGCCACCTTTCATCAGACAGAGAAAGGAAACTGGAGGCACACAGTATAAAATTTCAGATGCTTTATGCAATAATTAATATAAGAGTTACCCAGTTGCCAGGCCATGGTTATACTGATCACCTACAACTTACTGAGGTATTTTTAAGTATTCAAAACGCATAAGAAATGGAGCAGATTATATTTCATTACCTGAGGCCAAAATTTTGGAGGTCTTAAAGTGCCCTAAATACTTTGGCTGGGACTCACTGCACTTAATAAGCATTTAAGCGTGATAGAGTTACTTGAAGTTATAGACCTCCTGTCTTTTTCTAGTCAATGAACAGAGACTATTTTCTAAGTAAGTTGATTTGCCTGCCTATGTCAAGATACCTGGTCACAGAGGGGTAATTTAATGACTCTAACTGCTCTTACTGCTGTGTTTTGCAAAACCAGACGTGAAGTACCAGGTTCACATCCAAGAACTGAAACAATTTCCCCACTTTCTGACACTCAGCAGCTAAGGCACT
The DNA here is from genome assembly GCA_013396995.1 of Dicaeum eximium. Taxonomy (NCBI): domain Eukaryota; kingdom Metazoa; phylum Chordata; class Aves; order Passeriformes; family Dicaeidae; genus Dicaeum; species Dicaeum eximium. Next base: position 665,034 of record VWZP01006227.1, on the reverse strand, counting down.
ACAATAACAGAAACCAATGTCTCTGATAATGTTCCAATACTCAAACATAAATACACTGACTCCTGCACATACACACAAAATATGCCAAAAACATTAATATGATCATCCCAAAATAAGACAGTTTTGCTATCACATGGTTTTATCATATCTGATAAAATGACAGTCACTACAATTTTAACAACCAAATGCCTAACTAAGATGCTTGACTTGTCACTGGGACTATTTTTGCATTTCCTGCTGAAATACCAAACAAATGCCTCTCTCTGGAAGCTTGTCTAGAATCCAAACTCTGTACCTTCCCAATTGAATGCTTTGGTCTCTAAATTGCACACAACCCTTTGCCTCTTTCCCTAATACCTTGCTCCATTGTTCCTGCATGTGTGACACCTACAAGATGGCAGGCAACATTGCTCAGCATTGCCTGCTGTTGTGGCTACTGCGTTTTCCTGGGAATCAAGAGATTGAGGTTTAATCTGCTTGGAGATTAATAGAGCCTCCAAATTTATAGGTGAGTGCAGTAATTATCACACCTCAAGAACCCTTCTCTAGGGGAGAAACACCCACACCTCCTGGGTGAACCTTCTCAGAAGACTAAAAGTAATTAGGTGCTTGTGCCAGTAAAATACTTTTTTTTTACTAGTTTATTAACTATTTTTCAATTTAAAAAAAGAAAAAAGAGATTATGCTATCTGTGTGGGCAATGCAAAATTTAAATTGTGTCTTCCTTGTTTGCCATATTCCTCACTTATTTTACTTCTGTTTTGCTTTACCTATACTATTTTCTCATTTTCTTATGTAATGCTCTTTAACAAAAATGAGGGTCCCTGACCAATGTGGTCATGGAGGCAAGGAAAAGGTCTCTTCTCTTCCTTGGTCGTCTGCCTCTCTTGCAAGCCTCTCCCTACCCTGGCCTTTCCTTGCAGATTGCATTCATTCCCTTTTTCCACCGCAAAGAAAAGGAAAAAATGTGGCAGGAAAAAGGAAAAAAAGAAAAAAGTGAGTGGGTATCTAGCTTGCATCTTCTGTCTGATGGCTCTTGGTCTCACAGAAGCCCAGAATTCCTGCACTAAGTTTGCTGCAAGGGATGAATGTGCACAGATTCTTTCTCCAGTGGTGTCTCAGGGCATTTACATTCTGTTGCTTCAGTCTGTCAAGAACAGAGCAACATGTCCCCACAACTTTCAAATGAGTCAACATAGCAAGTCCCAAAAATGCCTATTTTGACAAATGACATATCATAAAAATGAGAGAGGAATCTTGAGTTAGGGTGTAACTTAAGGTATTTGCCTTTGTTATAGGCAAGAATTACTTCAACATGCACTATTTTAGCTATAAACACAGCTATAAATGTAGCCATATCTACATAATCATATGCACAGATATCACAGTTTATCCAGCAGAATGGCAGACAGAACACAGGATATGTAAACAGATCTGCCTAACACTTACAAAACAACTTTAATAGCAAGTGTCATTCTTTTCTGTAAAGTAGCTGTTTTTAACACACATGATCTAACTCTTGTTTGCTCTTTAAAGTTTTATTGTCTTGGCATTTTATACAGGAAGAGAGCATTAGCATACTCAGGAGAACTGCTAAAAGTAAAAGGCCTCAAGCTACCCACTGCATGGTTGATAGCATAAAGCACGGGATATAAAAACTTTTGTCTGATTGCTCACTTTACTTGTTTTAGAGTAGTGTTACTCTCAAGAGCATATATTCATGTTCTTTCTACTTCAAGTTTTATTACTTCTTTTGTATTATTTAATACATCTAAAGACACTTCCAAAAGACAAATTTTTCCATTTTGAAAAAGTAATGGTTTGGAACCTGATAAAATACATGAATGTTCACAGTGTATTATTTTCAAAGGCAGGTAGAATAAATGTGCAATAAAACAATTAAATGCATGACAATAAACATTTCTATGTGATCACAGATATATTAACATACCAAACAAAAGAAGAAAAAAATCAGTAAAATATTTTCCCTAAAAAAAAAGGTCAGATTAAAATAGATTCTTAACACATCAGAGCATAAGTAAAAAAGGGAGTCTGGTCTCAATTACTCTTACTGTTAAATATCCCACTCTAACAATTAAAAATGAACATTTAAAATGTGAAAGAGAAAATGGAATTAAAAAAGGCAAATGAGATCAGCTTTTTAAAACATAAAAAAAGATACCATAATTTTAGATACACTTAAAAAATCATCCTACAGTAAACTTAAAACTAAGTCTACTTACATATCACACTGCTAATTATTATATAAATAACCTGGGAAACAATACCTCCAAGATACATGTTTTACTATTTAGTAAACAAGAAACTGCCATGTTTGACACCACTGATTAAGGCCAGGCATTTCTAAAGCTTCAGACACATTTCTGAAATCCACAATACATCAATTTTTAATACTTCCACTCTCTCAGCTCCATTAAAAAGATGGTAGGGGAAAGAATTTAGAGTAATTAATGATATAGTTAGCTGCTAAATATTAATAGGAATCGTAGTCTTGCATAAAATATAACATATAAACCTTGCCAATACAGACGCACCAGTAATTAAACTTGAATACGTAATTACACTGATTTATATGACAGGCAAAAAGTTACACTTTACTGGCTTCTATGTAAACTGTGGGCAACAGTTAAACTTTGCATTTTATGGTTTATATAAACGGGCAATATCTCTACTACAGTTCATAAATGGTTTAGAAAGTCATAGTTAAAATTACAACTAATTCCAGTGTGAACATTCTGACTATACCTTACAAACCAGGCTCTGAAAATGACCACGGAGATCAGCCTCCCATTACATTCAGAGCTTGCAAGCAAATTGATGAGGTTTTAAAAAAAAAAAAAAGAAAAAAAAAGCTTATAGCAATCACTATAAAGTAAATGAAGACTCATCTATTTAAATGTTTTAATATAAATGTTTAGTTTCAAATATATAGCTCCAGATGTTTCACTTACCACCTTTCAAAGCTCTTTTGAGTAATATTGTGTCTTAGACTAAGGCATGTTTTCTTGAAGGAAAGCTGACTGCACTTACATGTGAGGCTGAGGAGAGCAGCCTGGACTGCTATTTCCATTACTGTCAATGTGATCCAGCGAACCATTGAGATCTTCATGGACTGCCTGCAGTAAGCCACTGGATGCGTTATTTATCAGTCCTGGGTTACTTAGCAATGGTAAACTACTCTCTGCCAGTGCAGCCTACCAAAGTGAAAAGTAAAACCAAAATTATTAGTCCACACATATACACAGCACTCATACATGTACGAACATTTAGGAATATGCGCACGCAGAACAGCTCATTTTGAGTAGTTGTTGAAGTGGTCAGAAGGATTTTGTGCATTTCCAATTATTTTCACATTCTGAATATAACAGCATTTCTACT
>VWZP01006227.1:646635-651635 GCA_013396995.1 Dicaeum eximium | reverse complement strand
TTGACAAGATATTGCATTTTACCTTCATTTTATTGCCATATTTTTCATCACACTCATTGTTTTCCAACTGTCACTAAATTGTTCATTTTCTTAGCCTGCTACATTTGTAGACCTATTTACTGTTTATAAAGCAATATGCACTTACAGGTTTTGGAGATGGCTTGGGCTCCGAGGGTCGCATGTGCAAGTGGGTCATCATTGCTTGAAGACGTTCGCGTTCTTTAGAAAGCTGTTAAGAAAGAGTGGGATCAGAAGCATTTTAGAAATGACTGATACAGCTATTTCACTGCAGTGATACATCTTATCATTGAGCTTGTATTGGTGTAATGATTCCTGCATATAAAAGTCTGTGTCAGTAGAAACTTATCTAAGAGGAAATGCAACTTTGGGCATAGAAAGAAAGGAAGGAAGGGAAAAAAAACAACAAAAACTTTTATAGCCTTTCATATGTTAAAAGGTCAGAGCAAACAAATAGCACTTCATCTTTTTGTCAATAAGAGAATTGAGGTCACAGTTGCCTCGACAGTAACAAGTTACTAAGACCATAAATTAGAAGGCCCATAGTGTCTCTTTAAAGTCCTGTGGACACTGTTAGCAATGGACTAGTGCCAGCAGCTGTGAAGGGGTGAAGGGTCCTCAAAGCACAGTGCCTGCCAGGATTGACTACACACTTCATCCTTTCCCACTGAGGTCCAGTTAGTGCCCCCTGCAATCTGCCATCATCAATCTAATTCAATAGAGTGACAGAGCCCAGGCAGTGTGAAACACTGAACTCTGCCATCGAGTCGGCATCGACACTGCACTGGGTCTCATTACAACTGATGGACCCTACTTCACTGCCAGTCAGACAAAGCAAAAAATGGCATAATTGGTCACACCACAAGCTAAGTCTTCACTTCAACTGTTAGATTACAGCGTAGCCTTTGTAAAGGGTAAACAGTTCCTACGAAGCCCTTACGCCGCCTTTAAAAAACATCATGTTACTTAAACCTCTACTTTTTCCTAACTGATACCATTTTCTGATCATATATTATGTAAATATTTGTAGTTTCGGATTCAAACAAGGTACCAAATTAAAAGTAAAAAATTAAACAGGAGACCGTGCTTGAAATATGCAATTTGTTGATAGAAACAGCAGAATAGAAAAGAAGAAAATGTATTTTACAACTTGAAAAGATTTTTTTTCTTTTTTTTTCACAAACTAGTTTACAAGAAGAAAAGTTCAAAATTTTACTTTAGTGATTTGGCTCTGGCTAGCTACAACATGATTTCAACATTAGTTGCAATAAGAATTAAACTTGGTGTTTAATACTACCATTTTCCAGACAGCTCTTGCTCTTACACCTGTAGACTGAGACTGGACAAAGAAAAACAACTTGCAAGTAATTTTAAGAGAGGGAACTATCTTTAGTACTGCAGGTATTTATTTTGATCAGTGCATCTTAAATTAAAGAACATTTGAGGCAAGGGGTGGGAAGAAGGTTTATTCTTCATATTATGTGTAGTGTTATACTATGTGTGTGATGTTTTAGTGACGTTGTATTTGCCATGACATAAATTCCTAACAAACCTAACAAACAAATCAAGCTAAATGACATAAAAGAAATAGCAGCTTTACCTAGGTTTGAAAATAATTCATTTTAAGGGAAATGACAACAAATTACATTATTGTATGCTCCTCTCATTGTTTTGGATTTCCAGCGTTAAAGTAAAAAATACCCAAAAAAGCCTTGGCTGAAAGAAGAGAAAGTATTGCTATGTGAAAGAGAACTGAGACACTATTCTGAAAAGGTGAGAAAGGTGAGAGTTGTCCTTCTTTCTCTACATATGGCAAGAAAGAGGGACAAAAATCTTAGTCCCTTGCTGCATCCCTTGAGCTCCTCTGAGCAGTCCCAAGAGGGCATGGGACTGCTGAGACGTGCCCCTCCCCATGACTGCTGTGAGGACAGGAGGAGACAGCGTGGTGGAAGTGTCCTGCATGGTCATCCCTGAGGCTTGTGCCCAACCTCAGCAGCTGGTAACACAACAGTGGGAGAGCCCAGGGGTACTCACCACTCCCTGCAGGAGCAGGAGGGAGCATTCACATACATGCAGTGACCTCTAATGGTTAGAGCACGCACAGGGCCTGTGCTCTGAGGCATGGCACTCCCTGGGGACCTTCCTCGGTGGGTCTGACATTACACCTTCTTGCTTGCAGCAAAATGCCCCCTATCAGGCTGGGAGTCATTTTGGGTGGAGATATGCTCTGCTACTCTTTTATCTCACAGAACAGCACATTCAAGGACTGGGTCAGAAGGGGAAGAAGGAAGAGGGGTCCTGACCCAGCATTTTAAAAAGTGAAGATGGCTTGGATCCAGTCTTTGCTCCAGGGACTGCGTTTTTCATTTGTGATGAATAGCATTAGACTCTTAGTTCAAGCAAAATGCTGTAGACAATCTTGATGTTAGATAATTATTGCATAATTTATAATGTGAAAAATCTTTAAGTAAAAATCCTCAGTTGTTCATGAATATCAACAAATTTAATGTAAAAAACATATGTCTTTAAGCTAGAGTCACTAAGGCAAGTGTTTTCAATTTAGTTTAGGTTAGCAGTAAATAAGTAACAGGATAATGCATCTATATAACAAACCTGTATTTCTAACTGCTGAACCACTTGCATTTGCACCCGACACTGAGCAGTGCTTCTGTCATCCAATGCATGTTCATTGTTAAGGTGCCTAGAGAAAGAAGTAAGACAGTGTTAGGATGAGGAAAATAACTTTATAAGTCCATTCTTCTCTCCTGCACATATGGCTTCCATTAGTTCCAATGGGAGTTGCTCAGAAAGACCTAGTCAGAGCATGCCATACAGACAACAATACAAAATAACAAAACTGATTATTTCATTTAGTTCTACAAAATTTCCCCGTGAGGACTGTCAGATACCCAGTTTCTATCTCCCAGGTCACATATCCCATCTAAGGGCCTATGTAACCAGTTATGAATATTTGTTACAATGACTGAACTTATTTCCACTCCCTGTTGCTGACACAGATGAAGACAATCCCCTTACAAACGAGTCTCCAAAAGATATAATTGCTTTTAGGCTGCTTGAACTACTGAGAATTAATGTAGACTTTGTTAAGATTTCTCTATCTGCTCTGCTTTAATCATTAAGCAACAGGAGAACATTCACTACCCCTCCCCAAACACAGAGCTGTAGGGGAACAGCCAAATTTCAGTGCAGTTTCTAGAAGTAGACTCTGAGGATGGTGGAACTGATTGTCCCCCTCCCAGTATGAAGAAAAGTGTGTGAGGTAGAGGCAGGGGAAGGACCAGCTATACACCTTATTAACACAGCAAGCTTCCTGGGAAAGGTTCAGACTACACATGTGAGCTTAGCAAAAAAAAACCAAACACACTGCATCAGGGAAAGAGGACCTCAGCAAGCAGCTGCCCAAAACTGAAGTTCAGCCTAGACCCAAGTGGTTGTCCCCCAGACAATTTATGCTAAACTTCGATTGAGCATAAATTTACAACGATCAGTTAATAAAGTTTTTTGAAGGATAATGTCTCCATTTTCTTCTCTCTCTCTTCCAGGGTCAAAGAAGTCCCTTTTGGTGCTTTAATAGTGGGCCTTCTACTCCACAGAGAAGAAAACAAAAGGATCAAGTTAAAGAAGAAATGGGAGCAAAGGAGTTCTGCCTTTGAACATGGATTTACTGGCTATTTCCACTGTAGGCATGAGGGGTAAGCCTTGCAAGGACTGGAGTCACAGGTGGTCTCACAGTTACAAGAACTAAATTATCTATACCATGGAGGAAATGTGTCTTCTCCTTTTTTTTTTTTTTTTTCTAGCAGAATTAATCAGAGAACGGCACGGTCATTTGATTGTTAATCTATAGGGAAAATATATTTGTCAGAAATAGTGGAAAAATAGAGTGAGTGATTGTATCACTTCTACTAACATTTGTGTCCTTAAATCATGACTTCACAGGTTTAGGACCCTATGATGGTTTTCAGGTGAGCAAAATGTTCTGCTATTCTTGAAACAGACATGGCTGAGGAAATAATTGTGAACGTTTTTGTTAATTCTTTTAATATAAAATTCTTTAAGAATATACATGTAACTTGCTTAGTAGTTTATGCTAAGTTCAAGCATCACCAAGGACACATTTCCTTTATGTGAGTCATAAAAGCTATAATTTATTTTCAAAGGAAGTGACTTCATCCGTCCATTGATGCAAAAATGCCCAATCAGTTTAAAAAGATGGTAATTGCTCAGAACGTACCATTCACTTGTTTTCCGAAATTTTGAATCGGAAAAATTTTACTCCCTCAATTACACAGGCATGATAGTGCATGGCCTGTTAATGTAATGGTTTAATATTTTCAGTTAATTGGGTACAAAATTGCCAGAATAAGGTCTGAAGACAGATTTTACCTCCACATCATTCCCACTATCACCAGTACACACCAGTACACCGTGCTTCCACACGCATGTGCTCACCTGTGCATGCTCACAGGTACATGTGGATAACACTGGAGTAAGCAAGAGTACAGGTATAAAAGATCTCCCAGCCCAAGTTTGAGGCTACTGCGTCCTCATGATTATTTATTCGTTATTACAACACCATATGTTTGCATAACACCTTACAAAATAGATACAGACATAGTCCTTGCCCTGAGGAACTTTAAATGTAACAGCAGTATGCAGTGTGGGAGAAGAAAGTCCAGTGTAATGTAATTTCAATTATGATTACACGGTAACTTGGGAGTATGTTGCAAGTTTCTTGAGAGTTAACACAGTAATCTTCAGAAACTGGTGACATACACACATTTTTTTATACCGTACTTTTACTGTGCATTTTGCTGTGCATTGTGGAGGAAAGCTACTTATGGAAACAGTAAGAGTGTAAAACTTGTTTTAAGAATTATTTTTTTCTGATCTTTCTTGCCTGTGATGTAGGCTTGCTTTATTTATCATGCAAGTACAGACAATATAGTGAAAGAAAAACT
>VWZP01006227.1:634135-636635 GCA_013396995.1 Dicaeum eximium | reverse complement strand
TTAGGCAAAAAGCACAGGAAGTTCTTTAATTCTTCTCAGTAGCTATCTCACCATGAAGTATTCAAAGCTATTAAAAATAGATTAGTAGTTATTTACAGAAATATTAATTTCTGGAGGAAGTATGGAAACAAAGTGGGTGGAGGGGATTTTTTTTCTAATTATGAAAGCAGTTAATTTTTTGACTACTGCTTCTTTACCTTAGATACCAACACCCATTGGTAAACTCAGCTAAGGAAAAAGTGAAAAAGAGTTGATTGCAAGTCCTAAAACTGGAGTATAGACCCTATTTGTATAGCAAGACCCTAGGTTTTAAGGAAGCAAGCAAAGAAGCCAGGATCTAATTTATTGCATTAGAGAGATGGGTAACGGGAGTGATGGTTGTAATTGTTTAATGAAGGTAAGTAATTACTGCTGAGTTCATGAGGTATGTTCCAGCAACACTGCAAAAACCCCACTTTAGTGTTGTAAATAAGAGTTACCTGCAAATGTGATCACAAATCAAAATGAAATAATGTATTCATTTAGGTGGCATGATATACAAAGTACATTATTTACTTCAAAGTCTTCCTCCTGCTGTTGAAAAAATAAACTAATTCTGTACTGAAAAAAAACCCCAAGAATAAAACCATCTGTTTAGGTAATCAGATATGGGGTCTTCTAGTGAGAGGAATTTAATTTGAGGTCATCAAAGTTTTGGTCCCATGTGAGCTGAGTAAGAGCTGCCCCACAAGCTGAGTGAATGTAGGAGGGCTGGGAGCAGCTGCAGCAATGGTCTCTCCCATGGCCAGGGATGTCCTGCCCCTCTGGTCCTGCCCTAGCACACCTAGGGTTTTTTTCAAAGCAGAAAGAAATTTCTCTCTAGGCTCAGGCTGGTTAATTTTATCACTTCTTCAGAGGACCTTGAAAGGCTGCCTTTTAGGATAAAAGGATTACGGGCAGGCACTTAAAAAGTATAAAGTTAATAAGCAGATTTGTAATTAATTGTAAATTATGGCAATTTTGTGGTTTCTGTGTCTAAAATAAAGTCCAACTCTCTTTTTATTAGAGGCTTGTGAAATGGCTGACAGACATTTCAGTCTGGATGTAAAAGTAGGGTAAGTTTTAAAGTTTCATAGGCTGTGACAACTCTTAAAATACCCTCCCCACAATGAATTAAAGGGGAAAGGATAAAAAAGAGGACCATGAGCGGAATAAAAATGAAGGACTATAATAAAATGGTCAAATACTGACTTCCTATGAAATTTATAAACACCAAGTATTTTTAATTACTTTATATTTAATTTAAAAGTATTTTAATATTACTTTCGTAACTCTTTTAATCCCTATCTACTCTGTACTTATGTTTTAACAAATGTTTAACAAAACCGTCACTTATAAAAACCATCCATTTTTCCTTTTCCAACATGGACTGATCAAAGCTTGGGATTTTGGTGGATTTTTGTTGTTTGATACCTGAGCATCAAGAAAACATGGGAAACATTGCTGTTCTTTAAAGGCAGAAACTACACATGAAGAAACTACTGTTTATATATGCAAACACGGCTGTACTTGTAAGATACATCTTTTCACACTATCAAATGTAAACCCCTTTGCCAATAATAATTTGTAGTTTATGGCACTCTCTATTACCAGTAACTTACAGACACAAATTCCCTGTGCTATTTTCAGTGTTCTGGCCATCCATGAAACTATGCAAACTGAATGGATGCATATAAAATATCTGTGTTACACATATAAATCCTTCTGCATAACTATCTTATATTTCTCACAGCACAGTAGAAGCATAAAACCATACTTTTACCACATTTAGTGTGTATTACCTTAATTCAATTCAGAAGGTTTAATTTAAAAGTGGAAGAAATAAACACTTGTATGTAATTCATTATTATGAAAAAACATTAAGGCAAAAGCAAAAATCAGATTAATTTACTTCAACAGTAACAACCTACATATATTTTAACTATAAAATTTTGTCATTTCTCATTTCTTTATTATCAATCTTTTTTGTCATGAGTTCAGCTGGACTTAATTCTTTGAGTAAAAGAAAGGTCTTTAAAAGAACTGTTTATGCTCAAGAACTATTACAAAGGGTTTTTTTCCTCTGTTTTTATACTAGAAGTAGATAAATGAGTATTGCATTAAAATAATGAATATCAATGCATTTGGGTAGGAGTGCTGAGGGAAATCTATGGGGATAGCTTAATGTGAGAGAAAACCTGAGGAATTCCTCTAGCAACAGATGGCACAAGAGGAGATTGCAAAAGGTAAAGCAGTTCAGAGGGAAGCTGTGTTTCATGCATTTTTTTTACTCTGGTCCAAGCCAGTCGTACAAAAGGAAACCAGCATTACCAGTCTCTCATCTCCAGATTTATGAATCAGCTTGTCTCCCCACTGCTATTCTATTTGGTGTAGTAGGACTAATTTTTGTTGTAGCTTTTACAGATTTAGATATGTTTGTGTCACAGCTATTTTACACAGCTTTTTACATGATGAAATTAAC
>VWZP01006227.1:626635-629135 GCA_013396995.1 Dicaeum eximium | reverse complement strand
TCCACTGAACTCTTAAGAATGAATTTTTGTGTAGGTGCTGTTTTGGACACGGCTTTATTTTCCACTTGTTATACAGTGAGACCAGGTGTCTGCAAGTGCATAAACCCCCACATACACACATGCTCTCATACACATGCGAGTGGGAAAGACACAGCAAGTCTGTTTTGTTGTGTGTGGGGGAGAGAAAAGTCCTGCTGAAGAGCCCGGGGGATTTGTCGAGCGCTGTGGCAGGCACAGAACGTGAGACCACTGCTCCAGCTACCCAGGGCTCAGTCAAACAGCTGTCAGCAAGCCAGGCTTTCCACCCATGGAAAAGCAGCCCCTCGCTTGTCTAGGAAAAGTCAAATGTTTTTCCTGTATATAATAGTAAGCTGGCATATAAATACTGCTTTGTGAGATGTTGTGGGACATTCCAGTCTTCTGTAAATAAGCAAAAATAATATTATTATTAATAAATTAAATCATGAGCCAATTTTAGGAGGAAAAACTCTTCTAATGTTTCTATTACTTGAATCTATCCCAAAAGGCTTTGTATAAATGAAACAGAGGAGAAAAGAAACACAAGTTTCCACTGAAATTTACTTTTAGAAGAAATTACCTCATATAATATTACACAGAATACCACTTTTCACACAATTCATTACAGTATAAACTATGGTCTTAAAACACTGACTAATTAAGAGTCTGAAAGTAAACATATCAGCCTTTACTAAAAAGTCTGACAATCTTTTGGCAAACAGCAAATGAATTTTAAGAATAAAAATTCTGAAGGTTTTACTCTAAAACACAACTGGAAAAGACAAACCAGATTTCCACTCAGAAACTTGTGAGGAGGAATTTAAGCTCATCTATCCCTGTACTCTTTCCATTATCAACAGAATAAAGAAATCCTGAGCAAAGTATATCTGATTTAATTTAGGGATTTATTTTAACATGGAACTAAGCCCTCACTGTGGATGTGCCTGTCTCTCTCTGTGGAGTGCAGACTCACTTTTAGTAGACACATAAATTTCAGGTGATTAATTCTGGCTGTTACACTTTGTAACATCTAGTTTGTAGCACTGGAAACACCACATATCTATACAATAATGTTTCATTTTAAGTTTAGCAAGTACTAAAGGCAAGACAAACAGGTTTTTACAACTTTAGGATGCACGAGCAAAGAATAAAATTCACTGACTACAGTCACTATTCAATTCCCTCTGAAGTCACCAAGAATTTCCTCTGTTTACTTGAGATCTGAATTTGTCTTCTTGTAACAATTTTATCTCAGTGATGCTATTCAACCACCACAGGTTACACAGATATGAGAAGGCAGAGAGGAAGATGGATGCTTTCACAATTTAACTATTACCTTTAATCTTTAAACCCTGCAAGAACTTTCCTAACACTTACATGCTTAACCAAAACATGAATATTTTGATCTAAACAGAGTGACAATCTACCTAATTCTGTAACTGGCAACAATTTGTTCATACTCGGTGCTAAAGACTCCAGCCTGTAAGATATTTAGCAAGACTCATGGTACCAAAAGAGTCCTCTATTTCTCAGTCTGAAAGACAGATTCCCCTCCACCAGGCATATTTTTGTTAGCTTTTGTAGTATCTGCTCTGAATTTCCCTGACTGTGTACATGCTCTTATACATGGAGACACACCTGCTTTGCAATACATTCTAGTGGCTTCACTGACAAAATTTGTTTTTCCTCTAATTTTCAACAGTTCAACTGTATAAGCTAGAGAACTAATATACCTGTTTTTCAGGATGATAGAAGCATGAAAAAACTGGCAGTCAAGACCATTAGTAAAAATACAGATTTATGTAGATAATATTGCCTTTATAAGAATTTTACGGAATGATACATATATGTGTATCATACCTGACACATATATTCTTTCCCACAGATAAAGCACAAGGCATTTTGAAAACTGCTTGAAATTTACATTAGCAGAACACATTAAGCAAAGAGATTTCTCTAATTGTCATTAGGTAATATAAATTGTTACATTTCACAGCCTTCAGTGATACACCAGACTGTACTTTATTTCTTACTGGTATAGTGCTACTGTGCTATCTGGGTTGGAAGACTATCTGAAACCTGCTATTTTATGGCCAATTATATGCATTAGGTATATTTCTTTGATTTAATGTCTGTGTTTTCCAAGATTTCTGATCTGATTTTACAAAAGTGTAGCAGATAGGCAATCTCTGATGCTTTTTCACAGAAATCTCTCAATGTATCTAGAATCAGTTCAGGTATAGTGGCCCAGCGAAGAGATAGGATTGTTCCCTTGAGCAGGCCACAAACTCTCCAAAATTCTTGGTTAAACCTCTCAAGAAAAACTGAAGTGACAAAGTGAAACACTATTTATAACTGCAACCTATTTGTTGCATGTCACCCTCAAAGACATGGAACTCCTAAGTGCCATGACTGGGTATGCAGCCCTACAGAGCACCGTGGGTGGCACAGCCTCTGAAGAACACATCAATCTGTTGGCCCC
>VWZP01006227.1:549135-621635 GCA_013396995.1 Dicaeum eximium | reverse complement strand
AGAACTATCTCAGGTTCTCTTTTCATATTAATCACTTCTACTTAATTTAAAATTTACCAGACACCTCACAACTGAGAAATATTCCAGTTTAAATATTTGACTTGAGTTGCTCATCTTTTTTTTAATGACCAACTTTTTATATGGGTATAAAACAGTGTTTAAAATGTAGTTTTGTTCCCTCTTTCTGAATAGACTTCCACTATTATTTTTTACCAACTAGTTTCATTGAAAGGTTTCCAGCATTACAGGTAATGTAAAGTCCATTAGGTCAGGCTCTTCATAGCATGACATGCAGTAAATTACAAGTGCTTCAAGCAGCTCGGTGAATTACAGTTCATCACTTTGAAAGGTTCCCACTACAAGACTACAGATATCAGATCTGGCAGTTAGGATCCAATTAACACTTTGGTCAGAATAATCAGATTGCGTGTGTAAGACCTGTATAATTCGTTTATTGCTTCCATGCATCTTCTGTCTGTAGGTAAATTTGTTGCTGTTATTTCAAAGCTTGGAATCAGTATTTCACTTGCCTTTAGGTTATATTTCAAGTCCTTTTGCAGTGCAGTGATGAACTCTCCCTGTTCCACCAATTTAGATCACTTGTCCCATAGATATTACTGCTTGAGAAATGGTTTGTTTCTGGTAGTTTTGTTTTGTATTCTTACCATGTCATTATATGTCTAGAAAAAAAATTGCTAGCAATTTTTACTAAGCACATTTTATTTAGTGTAACAGAGACAGTTTTCTCCAAGATGATCACTGTGACTCTCACAGAACACCCAGATAACTGTAAATGACATATGCATTGACATTTACATGTGTACTGTCATGCAAAACCATTTCTTGCTACACTGAATATAATACTATACTGAATGAAAAAAAATTCTGATTTTGTGATATCATTTTCCAAGCCATGGTCAGTGTACATAAAGGTTCTTCAGGATAAACCTTATCGGTACAGAGTAATGGATTTCAAATTCTATGTTGTTACCTAGTGCTTTACAGCAAATTGCACTTTCAAGTCTTAGAGGCAGTGAGAATCCTTGGGAAGAAGTGAACTTGCCCAACGTATCCCACTTTTTCCACAGAGAAGCAGTAATGAGCAGACACACAAATGCTGAAAGTTTGAAACACAGAAACCTATAAACTGGATGAGCAAAAAGATCAAAGGCTACTGACACCCCTGTATATTGTTGTTAGATAGTCTGCCTTTTTCCCTCTGACAACCCTGCCATACGAACGGGTATGAAAGGTAACAGCTTATTCATCTATACAGCAATGTACAATGCAGCTCTTCATTGACAAGGGCATTTCAAATTCTACAGAAACAAGAATTTAAACAGAAACTTAAATTTATTTCTCAGTTTAAAAGTGTTTCAAGAACAAACATTATGTAACACTTTATAGTCTTGAAATGTAATGAGGTGTGAAGTTCTAGAGCAACAATACCTATTTGCCTCAGATCAATGACACCCACAAATTACTGATGTCTGAAACTATTTGATGGCCAGTAATACTTCAAGTTTCAGTCCAGTTTCTAATGAGCTACAGTACATGTAAAAAATGATCGTCATAATGAACTACAAGACCCATAGAAAGCCCAAGGTCTGTATGGCTCACCAACCAAATTAGTTTTCCAGAGTATTGTACTATTTGGATATCAGAAACCCCCAATCCCTCTGCATTGTTTCCCTCTCACAAGACAATGCCAGCAAGTATGCAGCCAGTAGCCAGGCAAACCACAGCTCATAACTTTAACAGGAGAAATTAGGAGGAGTGTCTATATACTATTTATACAGTTAAGAGAGGAAGAGAGAAGCTCTTTCAGATGGCAATTCAGACTGAATAAATTGAGCTCTGTATTGAATTTTGAATTGTTCTGTGCGAGAGCTTTCTCTCCATGAATCACAAGGAAATTCCCCATGTAGGCATGTTATATTTGGTGGTGAGAAGCCTTCCTTTCCTTTAGACATCAGAACAAAAAAGCAGTGCAGGAGCAAACCACACATAAGTGAAGAACTACCCAGGTGTAGACACTTAGAGCTACTAAAATTATTCTTGAAGTGGAATATCTTGTATGCTTTCAAACCAGGACTATGTGACCTACAGATGGTCCTTAGTATATACATCAAATAGTATAAATGAAAATGTATTGTAATCTTACAATTTGAAAAAATCATTATACTGTCCCAATGATGGGATTATTTTACTTTTCTTGTGTTTCAATTCTCAGTGGACGCAAGACAACTTTAGAAAAGTTCAGGTAACTGCTGACCTTGGGTGACTTAGGTTTCTACTAGTTTAAAGAAACTCCAATTGCACATTGTATTTTAAAGCAATTTAATTTGATACTCTTATTTATAAAATGCATCCAAACAAATTGAAATACTCCTTCCTCACATGGCCAAATCAAACCATATCCCAAGAAACTCAATTACCACCTCCTTAAAATTTTCTGCATTTGCATTTTGTTTGTGCTGTAAAATGTGCACAGGCTGAAGGTTCTCATCTGTATTTCCAGATCTTCACAAAGTGCATAATTGTTCTGATCCCCTCTAAGAGTTTCTGCTTTAAGAGGAAGTAGAGACTATCCAAGAGAAACATCTTTCCCAGCTCACCAGAACAACACTTGTGCCATTTTCCAGCTTAAAACTCAAGTGTGTGAAACTTGTAGATACAAAATGGTGGCAACTCCACTTTCCCAAAAAAAAAGTCTTCAAATAGTAAACACAAACCCAGATACAATCAGAAAATAATTCAGCTCAACTACACCTCGAATACTTGAAATATTCAATTGAAATGAGTTCCTCTCTTTTCACCAAGTAGCCAGGGAACTAAAATGAAGCATTATACCTGGTGCAAAAACAGAAGAATGAATCAGGGTCTATTTTGGAATTATGGAGATTGCTATTATTAGAACATGCATGACCAGCATCTATGCAGTATGATTTTCAAAGCTACAGAATCCCCAAGTCACAGTCCAACGAAAGGACATATGTATAATTGCCAGACCTTCACATCTGTCTATCTTGATGCTTTTCTATGCACTGAGGCACTCTTATGCCTTAGTTTTCTGCATCTTTTCCCTGAGCTTTAAGTTATGGAAAAGGCAATGCAATTTTCCCTTGCACAATGCTTAGAAAACCTGGCTCCCCATCAACAGAAAGAGCCAGGGCTTTCTCCAGCTCCTTCTGTATGTCCAAGTAAAATCAGTCTATGCTGCTGTATACCTGAATGTGCACATAAGCATGTTCTGTGCCTAATCTTGGGATCAATTAGATAGTAAGAAAATATTTCTTCAAAATGAATGTTTGAAAACATATTTTTCCTAGTCTAAAGATTTACTCCTTTCCCTCCCCATTCCCTTCCCTCTCCCCCAGCCCCCATTTCTTAAACAACATGTAGCTATCACCACCAGCAAAATAAAGGTAACTTTTATATGGGTGCAAGTGACAGAAAAGAATTTCTATCTCCAGCTGACATAAACATACTCTAGGCATAAACTGTGACCAGCATGTGGATTACAGGGCTACTCCCTCTTGTAACCCTTGCACATAAAATGTAAAAACCCAGTTTAGGACTGTTTCAGACAGAAAGGTAAGACTACCTGGACACAATGACTTGGGTATCACTGCCACCTTGCCTAGGACACACACAGCATACCCAAGATTTCCATCCGAAATCCTGCCCCCTCTCCTTTAAATCTTGGCAGCCATAGTAAAGGCACATGCTGCAGGTGCAGAAGATTGCAAACAGAATATCCAAGCATATCAGTAGCATATCTTATGTATATTATTTAGATAGAGATAAAAGAAACATTTTTTGATCTCAGCCAAAGTAGCTTTTAATAGGACAGTTCTCCATTTACCCTGTCAAGGCTGACAAGTACTCTGTAGCTTTATGTACAGTTATCAGCAGCACATGGGGATTAACTGGTGTTAGTTGCTCCTACCTCTGGGTAAAATGGATGGATCTCAGTCAAATTTAAGCAACAAAAACTATCATTTGGCCCAAAGAGCAGCTGACATGTGGACAATTCTCAGGCTCTCAAGAAGTGTTGAGATTAATCCAATTTACCTATTTCCCTGTCGTGGTTGAATAAAATCCCTTATCTGTCCACTTTAGGCTCTTTTGATGAGTTTTTGATAAAAGGGGGCCATACCAGCAATCATGAAATGCAGGTCTGTAGCTCATCTATCTGCTTCTTGGAGCATCTGAAGCAAGCTGCTTTCAAGCTCTTCACTACAAGAAAATTAATTTTGTGTACAGTGAGACAATGAATGGGTAAAGCCAGCTGTAAAAAGAATAAGGAGATGATGCAGTCACCGACTCATTTCTAACCATTACCATTAGTGCTCCCCACTGAACAGCCACAGATTAAAAGAGCACAAGAAAACAGAAGCAGTGACCAATACTGTGAAGAGATGCCAGAACTAGGGCAAGAAATCACTCATCAGGCCAGGGAACTGCTGTGTATTTTTTTCATATTTACATGAACTTTTCTATACATTACCTTTCTATAGCAATTTGAAAAGAGATTTTAATTACTTAAAACTTTTTAAAACAGTGCAGTTCAGAATAATTTGTCAATACTTATTGTTTATGTGGCTTTTGGGTGTGTAATGCAGAGGTGTATTTTAATGTTCTAGCCAAATAGAAACCACTGCAGCATTTCATGGTCTTGTGATGTGTTATATGAATAAGAGGGTTTCAACTTTTTCTGTTCTATAGAAAGTGCAGCCATGTACATACATGAGTAGAAATTTCTGATCTTGTTTTGCTATCTGTCTTGCTGTTTGGTCACACAAACACACTTATTTGTATATCAAATGCAGTGTTTCAGGACTGTGGTCAGATCTGCCCTGGTGTGCAATGACATGGTTATTAGCATGAACACTTACAGCCAGACAGACAAATTTATCATGGCAAAAGCTCCCTCTCTTTGTCTCTTATTAGATACCTGAGTCTGACAGGTAACTCATTAGAATATTAACATTAATAATTTCATATTATCTTATGTACCATGACTTGGGCCAGGTTTGTACAATAACATTTTAACCATCTTACTGATATGTCTGCTTGCCCTGAGCACTTTCTGGAGGCAACAGAAGACAATGTGCAAATTCATTGACTAGTCCCATCCTTGTATCAGCATTGTCTTCATCTGTCTCTGTTTTCTACTGCAGACACAGGTTAGACTGACTTTGCTTCTAAAAAGGCTACCTGAAATTAAATGCCCTATGTTAGGCAATATGAATTTGGACTTTTTGACAGTTCATTTGAAAAGCCACAGGGCTCTGGGGTGATAGTGGCAGAAAAACTGTCCCATGTGTCATGTGTTGCTCTCAAGCAACAGAAGATTTACAACACTAATTCAAATAACACAGAACAGAATACAGAAAAAACTGCAGATAAACTGGGGTAAATATAGTTTAGCATTATCTGTCAAGGAGAGACCTGAAAGCTGTTCATGGCTTCAGCAGCTGGTGTTGCTTGAATGTTTGTGCTATCCTGGTGGCTTCCACCAGGAATTTAGCCAGTCCTCAGTCCCACTCTCACAACACAGCTCAAAGCAGCAGTTTCCTCAATACACTGCTCCTTTCCCCAGAAACACTTCCATCAGCAGTCTTGGGAGACTGCCAACACACAGCACACACTTAAGTACCTTCCTTTCACTGATATGTCACCTCCTTCATTAGACACAGGTGAGTGTCTGTGTCCTTTCACTGACTTCCTATGCCACCTGCCAATATTTTGGGGCTTTTTTCAAGATTGTGGAAATACCTTATTTGGTTTTTTCAATTTCTTTGTAGTCTACAGGTTTACTATCAAAATATGAAGTGCTACCTAGGGATGAAGCAAATTTAAAGATTTCTTCACAAATTACAGTGTTCTCTTCCTGTAGTGATAAGACATCTTTAAACTGAAAGATGGGAATTTTTGATATAGGTAGAAACTCTTAAATATGAGGTGGTGATTCACTGGAATAGGCTGTCCAGAGAGGTTGTGCATGCCCCAGTCTTGGAAGTGTTGAAGGTAAGATTGAATGGGGCTTTGAGCAACCTGGTCTAGTGGAAAGTGTCCCTGCCCATGGCAGGAGGGTTGGAACCAGATGATCTTTAAGGTCCCTTCAAACTCAAACCATTCTATGCTTTGCCACCGCTTAGGCATGCACTGGAATGGACAATACAGATGAAATCCTCTAAACCCGTTACTTTGAGAGTGCATCACCCATGAAAAGGCAACAAGTTTTCCAAAGTACAAATATTACAGATAATAAACCAGTGTTTGTTTGCTTTGATAATTACAGATAAACAATCTGTCTCTAAGGGGAGCCACATCCAGCACTGGTACACCATGTGATATTAATGAGTTAACCTAATGGAATACACAGCTGGCTATAGTCACTTACAGTGAAATGACTGAAAGAGCAATAAGGATGGATCTTTAGTGATACACCTGTTTAGAAACAAGTTCCAATAACAGAGTTTGTTAGCATAAGAAACGGAACTAGAAAGACACAATTTCTGTAAAAGGTTCACTAAAATAGAACTAGGAAACATATATAAATTTTTTTTAAAAGTTTAGAACTTCTAATGCAAAAAAGCACTAGAAATACTTTCTTCTATCACTTTAATAACAATGTCTGATTTGTCAAAACAACAGTAAAAACTCTATAAATATCTGTTAAGGGATTATTCCAATAGCATGAAAAACTACTGATGAAATGACACAGAATATAGAACTGTCATTATGCATTTACATATAAAAGGCTGTTTAAAACTGACAGGCACATAAACAGAAAATAAATGCTATAAAATTAGTCATTTTTAAGTAAGGATCTTTAAATAAAACTGGCAGAGTACCTTCATTTGAGCTAACTCATTCTCAAGAGGAATCATAAAAATGGTACAGCACCTAACAACGTATATTCTTTAGTCTTGTATACCGATAATAGTTTGATTATTTCACTGTTTGAACATATCTTTATTAACACATCTTAAAATATTTTTGATATTTCTTAAATAATGCATTTTTGTTAAGAATGCCATTATATGTTGATAAAAGTATTATTTATCTTTTCAAAAGATGATCAGAACTGTGATTTAGGAGATATTGGATGCTGCTTGTCAGAAAAAAAAAACATAGCACATCCAGGACTACTAAACAAAATGCATATTTTTAAAGTTCTTATGATGCAATATTTATAGGGAACTGAAGAGCTTTAATAGGCCTACAAGGGACGATGTTTTGAATGCACAACTCCTTTCAGTCAAAAATAGTAGCAGCACATTTCAAACCCAGCACTGTATGAAACAACACCCTAAGTTTGAATTTATATAAACCACACTAAATTATTATTGCTAAGAAAAAAAAGCAGTTCTGACAAGCAAATAAGAAAAAAGAAAATATTTTGACACTTCTTACACTGAAAATGTTGACTCCTTTGAAAAGACATAGAGGTGGGGTTTATTGCATTTCTTTAAAAGGCTGCAATGGCCAGGGCCATGTCCCACCTCCCCTTTCCCCAGCGCATGGAGAGAACCTGGGCAGGGCCTGACCCAGAGCTGGGAGCTGCACTGGAGGGTCTCACTGATCAGGACTGGTGGCTGACCAGCAGCTCCAGAAGCCCGGTGTTTTCCCTCAGCCATTCCTCCCTGGATGGACAGAACACCAGTGCCAGCAGCAGCCTGACACAGCCGCTGCTCCTCCTGCAACTCAGAGAGCCACCACAGCCCCAGAATGGACCAGTGGGTGCAAACACCTCTGCCTCAGTTTTGAAATCAGTAAGTTGTTAAGTCTTTATTTCTTTTAAATCTTTTCAAAACTTTTTTTCATGATTTAATAAAGCAGTACTTTCCCAAGCTCTATGAACAGTTTCCCTGAATATTAAAGATTTAGAAGAATTTGTTTTTATTTGTCTCTCTAGACAAAAAATCAATTAATCACAAAGCTTTGAGCCCAAGAAAATTCAGTATTACTTACATCATGGTGTAAATTTGAAATAAGTATAGAACCTTTTGCAACATTTGAGACATAGACTTCTGCTAAAAATATTTTCTGTATAACATTCTATTTTACCTCTAATTTTTATTTCATTTTAGAAACAACTCAGAGACTATCCTTAATGGCATTCAAGTATTTATTCTAAGAAAAATAGATGTAACTTTTTGTTACACTATTTGGATTACTTATAACAAAACCTCACAAACCAATGTTCATTAAATATACATATAGGCATAATTGTTGTAAGCACTGCATAGCAATCTAGTTTGAATTTTAATTAAAAGAAATAAACTGAAATAAAATTATTTATTGATAAAAAATTGTTATATAAATTGCAGAACAAAAATACTTGGCAAGTGAGCTACCACATCCTTCTCTTCAAAAGTAGAATCAATGGTTTTGTTTCTGACAGACATTTATCTAAAATATTTAAACAAAATTTAAGCAAGGGGAATTCCACCACACCTCCTATTCCAGCACTTTTTTTTTCACTTAAAATAAAATTTTTCCAATATGTTCTTATAAGAATATTAGTGAAGGAAATTCCAAAGCAAAAGTTTTGCTTTGAGATGAACCTGACTTTTACATTATGCAGCCTTGAAAAACTAGTATTAACAATGTTGTTTTGAAAATGTAGGAATGTTTCAACTTCAAAATCATAATTTTTTATCCAAAATTACTATAACAAATTTCAGAGCATTTTAGTAGTGAAAAGCCACAATAAAAATATTATAAATGGAATACTTAATTAATCTGTAATGAAATGTCCAGTGCTGGATCTATTTTATTACTACTGATACTGATACACTAAAATTGTGAAAGATTTCACAATTTTCACTACACTTTTGCTTCTTTCAGTGGAATAGTTATTGTTCCCAACCATGGCAAACCCAACTGAGGACAAAAAAAATATAATTTTATCAGTCTGGTATGTTCTCTGAAAATTTTTCTGAATTATGGGCATTCAGACTGTTAAAAGTCATAACAATGGCTAGAAAAATATTTAAAGAGAGGAAAAGTAGAAATATGAATGGTTGGGTCGATTAAAAGACCAATTAAGGGTTATTAAGCTGGATTTTTCTTTTCTCTACAAACTTTATGAGCTCTATATAAATATCAAATAGTGGTAACAAACACAAAGAAATTAGAGCAAGATTTACACATGGAAGGAGAACACAGACAGGACACCCAGGTAATAGAAAAGAGGACATGCTGTCGGCATCTTGTTTATAGAGTTGCTGAAGAGGTTTAAGCTGACTATTTACCTTTTCTTTTGGAAGTGCAAAGCTTTAGGACCTGCTTAAAAAAAAGTATATATACACATCTATCTGTCTCTCTATCTGTTTGTAGTCAATAGTGATGACCCAGACATTACTGGGAGTTTCTGAACAGCAAACTCATTAAAGTGGCAAAAGCCACCATCTTGCTAAATTTTGCCCAATGTAAGATGTCCTGAAGCAATTCCTTAAATGAATGAGTTTTGAAGAAAACCACAATGCCAATTGTTGCATAATGCCAAACCAAATCTTCCAATTTAGGATGCAAAGATACTGAGAAATTAACATTTGTTAGTTACATTCTCCCTGCTACTTTGTAGGTAACAGCACAATTAGTGGGTTCTGGAAATGAATCTGGTGGGAGCAGTGAGTGCACAGATCTTTGAAAAAAATCATCTGCACAACCCTCAACTCACTCCAACCCTCTAGACTTCACTGCCCATGGAACATTAAAAGAAAGGAGATTTCAGGGTGAATACAATCTATATTTGCAGTAACATATACTGTGGGAATGGGTTTAGTTCTTTGGTGTCTAACATTCCTTTGCCTTTTATACATCAAGGATGTAAAGACAAATACGAAGAACCATTAGAATAATGTAACAAAATATTTATGACTGCAGCACTGTGGGTGCCTTTGTTACTTCAGCATCTCTATAAAATTCTCAGGTATTTTACTATGGAGCACAAATACCTCTCGTGCTAGGTAGACTTTTGGAAGCATGATAGTGTAACATAGAAAAGAAACTGAAATTCCTAGAAGTTAGTATCATGTATGAACTACATAATGTTATATCTATTGGCCAAAAGGATTAGCAGGCTGGATTTATGAGCATCTGGCTTTTTAGTATCTTAAACCATTTTATAGCAAGCTTTTTCACATTGTATAACTTCCCAGTATGCTCCATCAGACTTTTGATAGCATAATTTTTACAAAATCCTTTCTACTGTATTTTAAAGTTCTCACATAACATACTAAAGTGTTAAATTATGATATCTAAGCCCCAATATAGCAGTTAAACATATTTATTTATATATGCATTTTTGCACACTATTTATATATACACCAAATGCTAAACATGCTACATATTCTAGTTAAAAACCCCTGAAGTTTGATATATATACACATTCTTTTAACTTTTATCTGTCTCCCCTGTTCAAAGACAACTGGAAGAGCTACATAAATTATAAAAATAGGAAATAAAACACACTCTTACTATCTATTATGAAGGGAATACTGTTTTAACAAGATCTATGGAATCACATTATCATTCTATTAATTCAATAATCTTGGTGTTGTTACAAGATGGAGACAGTTATCAAAGCAGGGGATCAGTCTTGTATGTAAGGATCACATCACTTAATGGGACAGAGGTGTCACATAAACCACAGTGTCAAAAAGATAACAAGTACAGGGCTGAGCCTGGAGTGGCAATGAATTTATGTTGGCATACATGGCTCCAACAAAATAACTGGTGTTTGATAAGCATGTAGATAAGACTGAGTTTCAAACTGCTGTCATTAGAGTGCTGATTTTGTCAAATTCCTCAGAAACTGAGTTTTTATTTTATATGCAAACACACTCAGAATCCATACACACTTCCCATTGACAGTGGGTGCAAAGCTCCTTCATTAACTCAGCTTTGCAATGACAAATGTAAGAACACTTTCCCTTTTGAAATTAAATTAATATTTATGGTAATTATTATAAAATTACTTTACCTTTGAGGACATTGGTCCTCAGGGTTTGCACAGGTTTCAACTAAACTGTTTTCTTGGAGAAACTTGAGGAATTATTCTTCATGATTTGGTATATTCCTCCTTAGAACTGGTAGCCAAGCCAACATTTTTTACACCTTTTTTTTTCATTCATATAGTTTTAGTCAAAAAGAATAAATTCAAGGCATGGTATTTCTTTTACTACTTCATTTCTGCGTGCAGATCATTACAGTGCCCACTCCCACCTACATGGTACACTAAAGTTTGAGTCAATTCAAGAATTCAAGACAATAAACTGGTTTCAGTACAAGTACTTCTACTCTTACAGCTTCCAGGCTCTGCTATATATATGAATTGGTCTCACAATTACTACAGAGATGTTAACATAACCGCATATTTCCTAGAAGATCAGAATTCTAACGACTTTTTAAGCTGACTACAGGTTTGCAGGTAAAACACCAAGAGAGTCCAGTATCAATCTCTGAATGTCATGTTTGTAAGATGATCAGATGGATGGATGGAGGCAGTTCCACTTGTGCTGGCTTTAGCCTTAGCTGCTCCATAGGTGTGGCCTTCCATTTCATACAGATCATGAACAGAGACACCCTATGGAACCACATGAAGGGAGCAGGCTGCATTTGAACAATCACGTGCTCAGCTAGCTGAGGTCATTTGGAAGGTACAACTGTAGCTACAGAGCTACTATGCAACTATTTATATGTAAATAAAACCTTGGGATTTTAGGTATGATGTTACATATATATTTAGATATATGAACAAATAGGTAATGGAGGGGTGGCACAGTGATTTAACAGACCAAGGATGCTACTTTATTCAGAAATGGTGAATTCAGAAAAAGGCCAACTCAGGACTAAATACCAAAGAATATCTAAGTCCAGCTGTCTTTTGTAAGTTCCTACAAAATGCCAGCTTATTCAGGCTATCAGCATACAGGACAGGATTTTCTGAATTAATAACTCTATTTATATTTTCTTCTGTTTGTGTCCCCATTACAACAGCATGATAACTATTGAAAAAAAAAAGACTGCTGTATTTGGTATTCTTCAGAAAGCAATAGTGGGAAGATGTCGTTAATTCCTTAATTTATATTTCTGGAAGTTGTCACAGAGGCAGTATGTATAATGTGTAGCCTTTCTCAGCTCCAGCTCCAGCTCAATTTATGCAATAGTTAGTGAATGCAGAGCTAAGTTTGGAAATGGATTACCACAATCTGACATGAAGCAGAACTGAAATGATAAAGCTGATTGAAGAAGGCAAACCTTTCCTTAAAAAAATATTCTCTGAATTCTCCTAGATTTCATCCCTAGCATTAACTAAAACAAGATTATATGGCCAAAATCTTTTTGTACTGCTTCACTTTTTGCAGATTAATCCTGGCTGATAATGAAAACTACCATCAAGCTAGCTGCAGGTAAAATAAAGTTTGCATGGCCATCATACTGGCATTTCAAAAGCACAGGATGAGTCTGATACTGTGACATTTAAAAGGCAAGAAATCCCACTTAGATGCTTTACTTGTACTTTGTGTCAATCATGCTACTTGGCACAGAGCAGAAGTGTTGTCAGGAATACTGTCTACATCTGGAGTGAAAAACAAAACTCCAAAAGTGCATGTGAGGGAGAGAAACTATAGAAATGAGGAAAAAATTCACTTACATTTATCCAAGATGGCTGTCGCTATTACTGTTGAAACTCTGCTATGGGCTGAGGTCACAAGACCCTGTAAGCTAAAATAGAGAAGCTTCAGCTGAGGGTAACTGAAGCTGCAGCACATTAAAATACATTTTAAGGTTATTGGTAATGACTGGAGTTTTAATTTCTTGATCTGTTTTTCCCAAGGCACAAAAAGTGTCTTCTACTTTTTGATCATTTTGCAAGCCTAGAGGGAAGAGATTTTCAGTATCATCCTGTACCTTACTATAAGTGTGCATGTATGTTATATACCATACATGATATGAAAAGTATGATGGTTTCACTGGTGTGAGTTTGGAGTTGCCACATTATTCACAAATGGAGAAACCACACGATTTATGCGGATCCTCCCAAACAAAACTAGAATAGAACCTTTATACAAAAACACATCACTAAGTATATAGGAAACGTGAATTATATATAAAAAAAGCTAGCTTTAAAATCTTCAGAAAGGTATTGCAATGCATCACAGAGTTTTTTTTCCTTCTATAAAGGTAATGATGTACCTCTGAGGAAGTCTGCTAACTTTTATATCTTAAAAATAACAAAAATAACCAAGATATTTTTGTATGCATATGAATACTGTAGCCTGAAAATCAACTGCATCTTAACTTTGCAGGATTTAAATCATGTGTGTGATCTACTAGGCAGCTAGAACCTGTTCTTAACCCATGATATAAAAACCATACTGTTGGCTTCAGTAAGGGGCAAGACACTGAATTTGCAACTAATTTTGGATCAGACATTCTCTCTTCTAGCCCACAAACCACAATTTGGAAGATTGATATGCAAAATTAAAAAAAAAAAAGATAGAATAATATTACTGTTAGTATTAATAGCAAAGATTTTAATAATAGGAGGAAAGAGAATAGTAAAGTTCAGTTGAGGAGGGTGCATGATTAACAATTCTGCAGTTTATTATCTGTACTAAGATTCCACATGATAGCTGACTATGTAAATTTACACTTGTGGATGTTCACATATTAAAAAGACATGTAATGTGGAAAAACAAATTTCTGGTGTGCCTCATAGGCTTTCCTATAACTGAAATCAACAAAAGGAATTCCAAGAACACAAGGAATGCAATGAATCTGAACTACAGAAATCTTGAAACAGTCAAGTAATACAAAAGCACATATATTATATATTTGATTTATTTTAAAGAATGACCAGTTGCCAAGAAATACAGTGAAGTGTGGAATCTCTGTGCTTTCTAAGCAAACTTAAAAGAAATTCTCATCACAAAATACAGATGTTTACTGCATTTCTTGTGCAACCATAATGTGACTTATAATAGATGAGATTGCATAACAGATGAGAACTAAGGATCTACCAAGATACTACAATATTTTGATGTATTCCAAAGAACAATGTGTGCAGTTGAAGCTAGAAAATCCACCGAAACAGTTAAACATTAGAAACATTGCTAAAAAATTTACTCTAGAATTCACCATACTCCCAATAAACAAAGTGGTCAAACTCATAATCTCAAAGAGAAGCAAAGAATGCAACATGATTCTAAGAGAAACAACCATCAGGAAAAAATAGGCAAAATTTTCCAACAAAACAGTGACTGCTGCATTTTATATTTTTAATAGAAAAAGCCAGCAAATTTTGAATTCCCCCCAGAGTGGGAGAAGTGATGGCTAAGGTATTTAGGATAGAACACTAAATATTTTGTCTTTATCAATACTTAGATGACTAGTCTGAAGTTTCATGTAGCCCATGTGGAATGAGTATTTCCTACCCTTGATGCTATAGAATAGAATCCACATCACCTGAACACAATATCTCAACTAGAAATAGTTGTTTGCTTTCACCTAATGATAAACACTAGGGGAAAAAAAAAAAAAAGGCAGACTGAAACAGAATTAATAATTCTCTCCCTGAGCAGGGAGGCTGCCATAGCAGAATTTAGATAATCCTGAGTGTGTTTGACTAAGTAGAATGTGGTCTAAAATGCTCAGTTTCAAGAGGTAAAACTCAACTGACAATAAGTCCAGCTTGTTTCATAGGCAGTAATTTATTTAGAAGAAATTAAAGAGAAAATGAAAAAAATTAGAAGTGGTAATGGGGGATATCGCTCTACCAAATGCAAAAAGTCTGCACTACAATCTATATCTGAAATAGTCATCTGAAGTAATCAAAAGAGAAAAATAGGCATTTCTGTGGCACAATTCATTAAATCCTAATTAGATGTCTAAATCAGATTGCATAATTTGTCTCTTAAAGCTGTGCTGACTATGTGTTGACAACAATGTGTTGACTAAAAGTGCCTTGACTATGAATGGTGACAAAAAGGCCCTTGAGCCTGGACTATTAAGGTGAAAGGCAGAGACAAGGTGTAACCTTCTATTGTCTGGTGCAATAAAGCCCTCTTCCAAGAGA
This sequence comes from Dicaeum eximium, assembly GCA_013396995.1. Lineage (NCBI taxonomy): Eukaryota > Metazoa > Chordata > Aves > Passeriformes > Dicaeidae > Dicaeum > Dicaeum eximium. Next base: position 606,532 of record VWZP01006227.1, on the reverse strand, counting down.
CCAATTATCTAACATTGACTTCTCCTTAGTATGCACCTGAAGTAGTCATTTGTATTTATGTTAAATAGATGTAAAACCAGACTACTCTGTATTGACTTCACACATTCAGACAGCATCACATAGATGCAATGCCCTAAAACTATTTCCAGGCAAACAGCAAAAGTAAAACTGCCAGATACTTCAGTTTTTCTTCAGATATGGTAGGGTAACTAATGAAGAACACTGCTGAAATCCTCAATAATTTTGTTATATCACCAGATGTATGGGCATACCTATAATACTCTATAGCTTATGCAAACAAACCCACCAACCAAGCAATTCTCCAATTCCCTTCTTTCACTTCAGTTTTTGGAAAAAAAAGAAAAATCTCTGGTGAAATAAAACTATTGAAAATATTACAGTCTACACATGTGCGCACACACAGAGAGAAATCAGCCAGAGAATCTTAGGTATGAACATTTATATTAAAAAAACTATTGAAAAATCAGCATGATGTTTCAGAAAGCCAGAAAGCAGGTTGATGATGATGGCAATAGCTATTTAAGCAAAACTTTGGTTTGAATGAAGTTCCATGAATTAAAAAAGCATGTAAAGTCAGGTGTAGGTGAAATTTAAAAGAATAAGTAGCAAAACCATGTTTTTATTGTGAAACAGCTTATGATAAAAATTTTCCAATATTATGTTCCCTTCAGCCTTACAGAGCTCATTAGATCAGATGTGACAGTAGCCTAGGCCTCTTTAGAGATACATATGACAAACTTAGGCAGCCAGCAAAAGAACAATCATGATTTTGATAATCAATTTCAGAACTGAATTCAATTTCCAGAAATTATTTGAATGAAAATTAGCTACCAGCTAGATGGGGACTGGTACATTTGGTTTAAATTAATCAGGTGGATAAAAATAAAAGAACTGAAAAAAAAAACCGAAACTGTATTATTTTGTAAATATTTACAGATTAATTCAAATTAATCAACTAGGAAAATTAATCAGAAAGCAGATTGACAGCACCTCACACAACTCAGTGATCACCATAAATCCAGACAATGTATCAGATTTCATCAGAATAGAGGTCAGGTTTTAAATGAAGGCAGAATTTGTAATGCATTATTCATCTATCTGAAAATATTACAAGGTGGGATACCTTTTTTATAGTTTATTACCATAGCATATTACAAAATGCATTTGTAAAATAAATGTTTAACTGATGAGTCTATGACAAGTCGTTAGAAAGCATATTATAAGATGCAAATATTGTTAAAATACGTGTGCATGTTTAATGCATGAGTTACAGTCATCAAGCATGGTAAAAATTGTCATAAAATTTAACAAATGATAGTAAGGTATTTATAAATGGCATCTAAACATAAAGTGTGCACAGAGAAGTAAATGGTGCTAAAATTAATTCTTGAATGAAGGCTCTTTTTTCCCCTTCTCTTTTTACTCAGAACAAATCAAGTTAGGTAATATTATTTTGTTCGGATACTAGTAAGCAATGTCTGAAATAAGTTCTTCTTGCTAAGTTTCCAAGGCAGACAGAAACTTCAGCCTTCAGAAGATTTGCAGGAACAGATCTCCATTAACTCAGCACTGATTAACCTTAACATCTTCAATTTTTTTCCTATGGAGAATTACAATGCACTGTATAAATCTGAATTACTACTTTTACAGACAAAATTTTGGAGGAGGCAAATTGTTGTAACTCTATATTATAACTCTTTGTCTACTCATCAGAAAAAGCTTCAACAGAGCAGGTAAGAAAACCTTATCTTTCAAATGTTGAGCATTTCATTAGTGATACTTACTGATACTGATTTACATAAGCCTTGTATATGCTATTATACTTTTTTTATAATTCAATACTGTACAGCAAAACATCTATCAGAGAAAATGTATTTATGGGTTTTGCTATATCTGTAGAATATAAACAAAGTTCTTCACCAGGATATTTCCCATCTTATTACAGAAACAAAATTTGTCATCTTGAAAGAGAAATTTGTGTATGTTCCATCTCTAAGAGTCAAGCTAAATGGCAAAGAAGAAATATAATCCTGAAAATTATGTCCTTACTCCCAACATCATTAGGTAATAGTCTAGGAAAATAGGAGAACAGATTGAATAAGAGAGAAAGAGAGAGAGAAGGCAACTAGAGGGAGATACCAATCATGTCCTGCAAGCTTTTGTGCAGAGATTTGCTGGTATATGAAATCACTCACAATTACGATACAGAACTTTAAAGATTTCACTGTAACTAAATAATGTTATAAATCTCGTTTAAATCTGCCAGGTTTCAGCTGCTGAAGAAGTTGATCTGCAGCTTCTGATACACAGTCAAAGTGCATTAGCTGGATCTGAGAAGTCTGATTCTGTGATACGAATGTTGACATTGTTCTCTCTTAATTTTCTTCGAAGTTTAACAAGATTGAATGCCTGGAAATAAGACCTAAATAAGTTCAAGATAGAAACAAAGCACTAATTTTGACAGAAGCGAGGAAACCCCAAACTCTGCATGTTTTAAAATGCAAACTTATTAATCCATAGATTAAACATCTATTTCGAGCTTTTGAATACAAAGGGTTCTTGAGCCTCACATTGCTGGGAGAATGTAAAAGGGAAGTATCTCAAGTTTTTTTATTCTGTCTCGTCATCTCATTCTGCCTACCTTTCATAACAAACCTGGGGTGGGCACTCAGAACACAGGCTATGAGGACCTGTCTCAGTATCACCTATACTTCTCTGGACATAAACAACGAGGCCTGAATTTTGAGCTGATATGAAGATATGCAAAGACAGACCCCATTTCAGTCAGAGGACACGGTGCATGCATTACCAGCTGTAGGTTTATGAAGTTTACTCTAGACCTATCTTCCGAGGACGCGCAAGTGATGACACACATCTGTGCAACATTTCTAAGAAACACTTTCCCCTTCTCATCTGTGGAGCTGTGAAACACTTTGAATGTGATTTATTTTCCACACTGAAAGCTTTAGTGAAAGCACTAAAATAAGGCCCCAGAGGCAGGCGCACTCACTGCAGTGCTGCGATCCCCATGAGAACACAGCACACTCAAGCACAGGGTGCTCCTGCTACCTGCATGTCACAGCTGGAGTAAAGGGTGCGTCAAGTGCCTCTGAACTTCCCCACCCATGGTATTCACAGAACTTGTGGCTAATCTCTTTTTTCTTAAAGCCTTCACATGCAAAGCTCTCCACAAATTGCTTCTTCAGCGTCTCTAAACATAAAGGACCTTGCAAAGCACAAAGCTTTGAAGTCAACACTAAGCCATGCCTACTTGTGCACGTTTCTTGTTTCCTAAAGGTGTGACCATTTGGTAAAACAATTGAGCAATCAGTTCTTGGAAAAGAGTGACTGTCTCAACATTAAACTGAAGGTCAAGAGGACACTGCTCAGAAGTGTGAAAAATGCTGTGTAGGACACTTCCCCATCCTTCCAGAAATAGAGTCACTCCTGGCTTTCTTTTTACACTGCTCCTACTATTTAAATATATTTGTAAAATGAAAAACTTTCAAATCAAGCTAACAGAGGTAAAAAACCAAAATATAAGAGACAACAAAAATGGAATGTATAATAAAATTATGAAATGTTCTCGAGTGACATTGGGAAAAGTTAATGAAAATATGAATATCAGAAATAAAATTAGCAATAAATAGTTTCTTTTTCATACGTTATTTTTTCTTCTTCCAGAAGTTACATTAAAAATATGTAAAAAGTCAACACATACTATTACTGACTTAATGGTCTTACCAGCATCTATACCTGTTGAGCAATTACAAATGCAAGAAATTATTAATTAGAAACATACAGAAATTTTCCAATATATTTCTGTAGCTGACATTGCATCCTCCTTTGAAAAGCAGATATGGCAGAATGATTCAACAGAAACAAGGGAGCCAGCAGTCTGCTGATTCATAGAGAAGTTTAGTCGTCTGGACAAACTGAAGAATATTTTCAGTTCCAAAGGACTTTATATATTAACTGGAATTACTACTCAACTGAACAGGCTTTAAAAATAGATGACATCAGACAGTGACAGTATGTCTTATTTCAAAACCTAAAATATTTTGTTTCTATTTTTGCTTTCCCATTTTAGTTTCATCTTCTTTGCAATTAATTACAGTCAAAACAAGAGGCTTTTTTCTAGAAGTACTTGGCAGTTTATGATAGGCACACACATCAAGAAAAGACCCACCACTCTAAATGTGAACTGTCTGTAGTTTCACAGTTTAATAGTACAGTACATAAGGTGATAAAAGTCCAACTGAAGATGTGCATCATCTGCCACAAACAAAGAAACTGCCGTGTGTTCACCTTGTAGTCCTGTATCGTTCAGATTCACAGAATGGTACTGGCACTCTTTGATTATGTACTTAGAAAAGAAATTTCTCACAATAAGTAAAATAGGAATTTTCTTGAATTGTAAGTAGAAAGTGAACTGGAACCCAAGAATTCTATTATTTGGAGAATAATCAATATTTTGTAGCGAATTTCCAGATATCCTGTCTTCGTGTGTTAGCACATCTCTGTATTTAGATCTTCTGCTAAATTCTTCATTCTGTTGGTAGTTTGTGAGTTTCTCACACACTTATTTCTCACCAAACACAATTGTATGATTAGTTACAACTTCTAGCCCAAGGATCTACAGAAGTGCAAAAGTATGTCATGTAAAGAGTGTCTACAAGGACAAGGGTTGAGTTTTTAGCTGGTTATAGAGATTAGCATCTCATTTTAAAAGTATGAAAAGTATGAAATTCTAAAAGGAAAGAAAGGGCAAGGAAGACGGTTGGAGAAGTATGAGTAAGACTTAAAGTTTTAGGACAAAGACTATATTGAAACAGATAGGTTATTCATGGCAAACAGAAGGCAATACTGTGTCCTTTCTAAAAGCAGGACAGTGTCAAGGGATTTTGGGATTGGAGTTTTAATCTTTATACTTCGTGTCCCTCCTGACTGGACCATAATGGGGTTGCTATGGATTGTATCCAACAAATCCTGGCATTTATCTTTTAGGGTCCTGGACTATCCTATCTACCATTAATCTGATGAGATGAACACATTCTTTAATCAAGAACAGCTGATGTTCTGTAGAGTAGAAATCCAGTTTATGCACAAGCACAGGCTACTCTAGTCACAGTACGACAGGATACAGAAGAAAAAAAGGAAAAAAAACCAAAACAGAATAGATACAGTACTTGGAATGCTTGTGATATGACTACTTTGGCAAATAGGGCGAACAATGATTTTCTCAGACATCTAGTCCAAGCTTGGAAAGACTGGAATGAAACAGGTCTGAAACAAAGTCTCATGCTTTCCTATGTTGCACAGCTCAGGTGAAATTCATAATTCAGGTAAAATCCTTCTCATTTAGACTAAATGAGGACCACATTTATGGCAGGAATTTTGCAAAGATATCAACGCACTTGCTCCAGGAAGAAGAGACTTAGGGTATAAAAAATAAGAGCTTTCTATGCATTTATATAGAGACTGCTACTAATACAGTGCTCCAGGAATATGAACAATGAAGAGTCTGTGGTATAATTTGCTCCCAATAAAGTCTAGAGTCATAAAACTATACAACAGGAAAGGACTGAGAGACTGAGATTAAAGCAGAAATAGGCACTATAGAAGTAAGTTAATATGAAAAGCCTCTACAGACAATTCACAAGAATGTGCATACATATACATATATTAAAAAGATAATTCACTTATCTGTACAAAGACAGCTCTAGTGTAGTTTGGGTGACTGATTTGGGTAAATAACCTGGTATCATGGTCTTGAGGAACAAAGCTCCATCACTTTTTTCAAATGACAAGCTTTTTCTATCCGCTCAAGATTAAGGGAGTAAAGAAATTTCACAAACATTAAATCAAATCTTTTTTCCTAAACTAGGAAATTATTATTGGCATTATTAATATGAGAATTCCTGCTAAGATTTTTTAGAAACAACCTGACACTTGTAATTAGAATATATTTTTACAAAGAAAATAAACTGCCCTGGTTTTGAAATAATAGCTCACTGACAAAAACTATTACATAGAGCAGACTCTCATGCAAAGAGTTCATATCTCTCATGCATCTGTTCATATATGAACAGATATGAAACCACACTTCTCTGTAGCTTCCTAAATGCAGTTTTGCTTGGAGTTACATAAAGACACAATGTAGGTCTGAAATAGCTGGACCGAATAACAGAAGTGGAGAGAGGGAGAACAAAAGTGCTCCTTCTTCAGGCTACTGAATGCTACTTTTAGATTAGAATGAAACATCCGAAATTCCACATAACATAATCAGATCACAGACCAAAACAAAATTGACATTATAATGTTTTTGTTTGCACACTTCTCAATTTTCATAAATCTTGGATTGTTTCCTTTTACTGCAGACCAAGAAAAGATGTGTTTGTTGTAAGATACAGCTTGTTTCCTCTACCACACTGTGATAATGCTTAGAAAAATTGGTGAAAACAGTTACATCATCAGTATGAGCAGTTAAATTACTCCATCAGTATGTATCATATTAACCATCTTTCTTCTACCACTATGGCTGTTGCTACTCCACCTTCCTTTGAAATGCCTCAATGTCATCTCTAATCTTTACAAGGCTAAATAAGTTTTCTGGCTATCTTTAAATTTTGAAACATGCAATATCCTTCATCCCACTTTCCAGCTCATTAATAAATATATTAAACAATGGTATTTAATGTACAGATCAGGAGGAGACAGAAACGTTAACCTTTTGCCATGCTGAAAATTGACAATATACTCCAATATACACATACTCTATCTTCTGTCTCGCTTCTAACTTATCATGGAACTTTAACTTTTACCTAGAACTAATAAGTTTTTTTAATAATTGCTCATGAAAGACTATGTGGACTGTGTCAAAGGCTTTTTGAATGTCCTTTGAATCATTCTCTGATCTTACCTTAAAAAAAAGCATTATTTTTGAGCCATTTACAAATATTTCTTGTAGACTGAAAATACTGGAATCTTATTAGATGCAATGGAGATGTGTGTGCTCTGCAACTTCAGTAAACTGAGGCCAAAGAAGAGCATGGTTTGCCCTGTCAAAGGGCAGACTACAAAAAACCTGAATTACTGAAATTACTGAATCAGTAATGCAGAAAAATTAATTATAAGGCCATAGCTTTCCTGTTGGAATGAAGAACTTCAATGCTTATGGTAAATCACACAGGTGATGGAAGACTTGGAAGCAGCGGCAGCAGCAGTAACATGGAAATCATTGCAAGAGCACAAAGGCTCCCATGATGCTGACCAGGCCCATGCTGTCAGCACTGCACAGACACTGAGGGATGATAGTCCTGTGTAAGACAAGAGATGACAGTGACAGACTGGTAGGAAATACCTGTCATGATAGCAGGCAATATATGCGTCTAAGCTCTCTATACATAGACTGGAGAAGTCTGAATGACTGACTTGGAGGAGGATAATGAGGTACTTCACAGTCATTACAGGCAGCACAGGAGAAAGTAAAATAGGGCTTATCTGAAAATCAAAAAGTAGAAAATTAATGGCACTTTTTTTTCTACTTTATGAAGAATAATGGGTATCATGAAGTCAGACAGTGAAGGACTATAAAACTGAAAACAAACTGCCTGTATTGAAGGGCAACTGGGGAAAGATGCAGAGAGAGATGTTAGGAAAATCTTTCCAGAACACTGGGACCAATGAGACAAGATGACATTAGTCATGTGCTGAAAAGAGGCCAGTTGTGGTATCTGAAATGTGGAGAACCTGCATGAGAGTTTCAGCTCAGTGTACAGCTTAAGAAGCTGTACCTTAGTATGGATGACAGTGATAGGAAAGATACCCAAATTCCAAATGTTTATGTTTCAAGCTTAAGACACCTAACATGCTGATAGAGTTGACAGTGATGAAGAAAAAAAGTGAAAATGGAAAAGATTATTCCTGTTGGTCCTGAAGTTAATGTCTAAGCATACACAGGTTGGTATGAGGAAAATGAGATGAGTTGTATCTGTATGGACTTCGGGTTTTTTGGTTGGTTGTGTGTAGGTTTGGTTTTTTAGGGGTGGTTTTTTTGGTTTTGTCTGGTTGGCTGGTTTGGGGTGGGTTTTTTTGTTTGTTTGGGTTTCTTTGTTTGTTGGTTTTTTGTTTTTTGTTAAGTGTTTTTCTAGAGTAAATAGTATCTGCAGTGCAAATCACGAAGATGATAATTGGAGTTCTCATTTATATCAGCTATAACAACCCTTCCCTGATGAAAATGGCAAAGAAACATTTAGAAGGATAAAAATAAAACTAGGAAAGTGTAGGATGGAACTGGAAGAAGAGAAACTCCCTACAATTAATGAGAATAGCACACCCATTGAGCTCTCACACTGGCTAAGGGATGAAGAAGTTAATGTCTGAGCAAAAGAAGTCAATTAAAGAAAGGAGCAGCTTCAACTATGAAATTTTAAACAATTTTTCTGCTTTTATCAAGAAATAAATTTTATTTTTTCATACTGCTTTTTGTGGCAATTCCCTTATCGGAGCAGATATAATTTAATTTCCTTAAAAATAAAAGAAGTCTATCAGAGGGGCACAGTTGACAAAATCTGTTGCTATTTATTAGTGGCACTGCCAGATCAGCTAAAATACTGAGTGATAAAAAAGTGAGAGAATATCCAAGAGTCTGTCCTTTGACACTTGCTGTGCAAAGCCACCTTCATTTGCAATGGGTGAACTGGTTACATATAAAAGAAGACAGACATTTTTTCTTGTCGACTGCTCAGTATGAAGTGCTAGTTTCTCAGCAGACAACAGAAGTAAGTTGCCAGTGATCCTTGAAGCTAGAAGTTCCCATTTGCAAGTACAGAACAGAGCTGTTTTACTAGTCTCATCTGAAATCTAAATTACCTTGCATTCATAACTTGTTGGGGAACCCTTTCAAAACAATAAATGGAGAGAGCAGGTAATCTCCCATCAAAGTTCACAGGAGGTTTGTGCCTCAACACATTCTTCTCTGTGTACTGTCTTAGCTATCAGCCTGTTCAGCAATATGGTTTCAAGACAACACAAAATTGAATATTAACTGAGCAAAGGCTGAACATTATTACATTACATAAGTTTAAACTACATATAGGCAACTGATTTAACTTATATTAAAACAAAGCAGAAAAAGTGATTGAGTTTCATCCAGAAAAGCTATGGAAATTAACAACAGATGAAATGTAAAGATACTAATTAAAGCCCTCATTATATTGAAATTTCTTAATTTTTTAAGAAATATTAAGCTTATGATTATTTTAAATTTTAGAACAGCCAAATCTCATTTGCTCTTTTCACATTATAGTGGACAGTATTTGTGTTTTATTAATTCACATGACGTGATTGACAACACTAAGGTATGTTTGTACCACACGAGGATGTAGACAGGCTGAGATGCTTACAAGTAGAGATGTGGATTCCTGTTTACTGTTTTAGCTGATATTGTAAGTTGAAGAAAAGTTAATTTATATGACAAAAGGTAGCCGGTCATCTGCAGGTATCTCCTTTCAGGTATTCTATATAGAATATAGAATTCTATATATTCTTCAAGTATTCTATAGAGATCTCTTATCAATAACATACCAAATGCTCCTCCTTAATCAGCTTCTATTAATACATTTGTTGGTTTCCACAACAATTAAAAAGAAGGGAAAAAACCAAACTAATGCAACAGATATTCAGCCATAGATCATAATTTGAAAAGAAGAAAAAATTTATTAAGGAACTAGTAAAACAAGCTATAATTTAGTAAAATATATTTTTATGTAAGGTTCTAATAATCAAAGTAATGTAGCTGTATACAAAACACCAAAACATGAAAAAAATGTTCATATGGGATACAAAAATAGTCTTCAGATGCTATAAATGAATAAAACTCACTGCTTGCTTGATATAAATTTCATTGCTGACAATAAAGTGCATTTGAGAGAAAAGAAATCACTTTGCCATCAAGTGATGATTTTTATTTGCAGCAGGAGGGAGAATGCCTCTGGAAAAGCACTCCACTGAAATTTTTGTTGTTGCAGTCTATGCTTGAGCTGTCTGTTCAGGGAAACTGTTCTCAAATATTGTACTGACACAAAATGAAATGCTGACAAAAACTTGTGCACAGTGTGATATTCCTTACCTGCGATATATTGTGAGCTAACACAGAGGTGACATTTGAAATAATGGACTAGGTCGTCCCTGGACTTAAAAAGGTAGAATTAGAGAAACTCTGTGCTGATTTTGTCCACTAAATGGTTTGCCGAGGGTCTTGTGCAAAAGTATTACTTAAGTCTAAAGGACAAGAACACACATATGAAGTTCTTAAAAGTATCTCTCTCCTCCCTTTGCAGACTTCAAAGAAGACAATCTTCCCTCAAAAACAGTCAAAAAGCAGTGCCAGTTTATGAGGAAAAAAGGCATGAGGAAGGAACTGTCTATGAAGAATATATTCTAGAACCTCAGAAACCTCACTTACCTTGTGATTTTTAAAAACTTCTCTTTATATACATGCAAATGTATACTTCCTGAATTACAGCTTTTTTGTGCTTTGTAACACAGACATTGAAGGGAGTTCATGTACATTTTCAATACATTTTCTGCAGTCCAAAATGAGAATTCTTCTTTTTTAACAGAATTTTCCCTTCTACAAAAAAATTAACAAAACAAAAACTTTGCAAAAATACAAAACCAAAACATGTAAAGAATGTCTCTAAGACTCCCAATGAAGCTCCTTGTAATGTTCAATAAAAATATTCAGAAGACAAGCATCTCTAGGCAAATCTTCCACTAAATAATAATAATTTTAAAAAATCATGTTTTAAATGCTATCTTTAACCTCAGAGACATTCTTCACATGAACATCCACATTTTCTATTAAATTGCTACTTTTAGACAGTACTCTGTGTAGTATGATCCTCTTAATCCACAATTCAGGACTGATAATCATTCTTTCCTTTGTACATTTCTAGGGATCTGTTGAAATGCTTGACTGCCTAAACTACAGTGTAATTTCCTTTATGCAGTTGTAAATTAAATTTTGTAGAAGTGGAGAGTAATTTAAAAAATAAATTTCCTTTTAAGAAACTTAATACAGCAAAGAAAATTCAAGAGGTAGAGACATTCGTAGCTCTGCAGTTACACAGGAAGATAGAACAAAACAAGGAGTGACAATTTTACAATTGTGTTATATGTACTTTCCTCACCCAAGCTGACATATAATGTAGGATATTTTACATAAACACAGAGTTCATGTTGTTTTTATCTTGGAATACTTCTTTCTCATCTTTTGAATATACCAATAAAGAACTCTGACTGATTTATAAATATTTCTCCCTGCTTATCCGTCACTTTCCTCAGAAAAACACCATTTGTTTACTTTATATTCTGTCAGTTCAAACGGTGCCAAAGTGACTAAGTCCAGTAAAATAAATAATACATTCCCTGGGAAAACCACATGACCAAAAAATAAACTTGAATAAAAGAAGCTGTAGAAATTAAAACCAAACCCCAAACACCAACCCAAAACTCCAAACCAACCTGTGACCTTACTATTAAGTTCATTAGTGAGCACTGAAAAGGAAAAAAAAAATCACAATTCTAGACAAAATGTAGCAACTATAATTACTAGTAATATTATACAATGTAATTCAAGTATATATGTACAAAATGTGAGTTTAAAAGTACCTCTTTATCACTTAATTATTTACACATAGAAGTCCTTAGTCTACCAAATATTATTAGAGATGGGGAACACCAAACTGGTCCATCAAAGATGCTGCAAATAATTATTCGGATTCTCTGACAAGTTGTCCAGATAAAATTTCTGCTGTAGATGTTTTTTCATGCAGATTTTGGAAATGATCATATAAAATTTCATTCCTATTTTGATCTATGCTCACACAATTGTGTGGATGTTGATAAGAAGGTCCAGCCACTAGATATGCTGAGACTCTGAAGTTCTAAACCAAAACCAAACACAAGTCATTGCTTATTCACCACGCAGACCTTGTCTGTATTACCTGGTTATTCTTGATAGAGCTGAACAAGGTATTTCAAAGAGATAGCAATGATGCCACCAAGGGCAGTAATTTGAGCTGCAGTTTCTCTCGGATACAAATGAAACTAGTTCCTATTTCCCAACACATTACACAGAGATAGTGGTTAAAGTCAGGCTAACAACTTACACTGATGGCATGTTTTTATGTAGTTATCTTGAAACATGAATGGAGGAACAAAAACTGGTTATTCTTTTATTTCTAAAAACTTTTTTGTAATCTGTACTCTCTCTTACAGGTCGTAGAAAACAGTTGTTTAATTTCTGCATTTTTCAAATGCACCTTGACAGTTAAAGACCATATCATATTTTAAAAAAAAATATAGGCAGGGAAAAAAAAATAGATCATGTAATTCTACATTTTTCTAGCAGCAATATATAAACCACAAGTTAGCAAGGTGAATGCTGAGTTCATTCATTTTCACATGGAAACTTCGTCCAATCGTCAAACTGACCAACTTCAGAATTCCACCCTGCCACTGGATTCCTTTCAACTTACTACAGATCCAGAAGGATCATCAGTTTGGAAAGCTAATATGGGAAGGTCCAATGTTTGAAGAGCCTCTTTTCTACTTCACTATAAAATAATAAAAAAACCCCAAATTTAAAAAGGTCAGCTATTATTTTCATTTGAACAGCAGTGCTAAATGTCAAAGTGGTTGGCATTAAGTAAGCTTGTAAAGTGACTATTTAAAGCACCCATGTATGTGCCAATATAAGCACTTGAGACAGATAATCTGAAAGAACAGAGAAGAAAGTACTTGATTTAGTATGAAGACTTCTGAAAAACCCCTCCTTCAAGGATTCAGTTATAATCCCACAGATACAATAATTAAATGCACTTCATGTGAAGTTGATCTGGCACTGATATACTCTTGTACAAGGTGCGTTTGTACTAGAGTACAAAAAACAATTATTGTATTGCACAAAAAACAATTATTTGACCTTAAATCATCTTCATGCATGAAGTAATGTCATTTCCATTTTACAGATGGGGAAACTGAATCACAGAATGGCTCGCTCAAAATTATTTGTCATATTAGCAGCATTGGACAACAAAATTCAGAAGAGAAATTCCCTTGGTGAGTATGTGGCTCTGTGAGTGCTGAGCTGTTCAATTTTAGACAAGCAAAGTGAAAAAGGTGATGAACTTTAACTGTTAAAATACTCCAGGACATATGTAACTCTTTTTTTACACCAGTAATAGGAATATTCATATATTAAAAATTAAGAATATCTCAAGAGCTTGTTTAATCAGCACTACACGGATGTTTTAAGAGATTCGAGTTCTGGGCATCCAGCACAGCTTGCCATTACAAAACTGAAACACAGAGCTCAGATTTACTTAATGTAACTAGAGACTGGAAACTGTAGGCCCAACCACTAATATCACAAATTAATTAAGGAAAAAAAAATTCCCTTTGCTTTTCTTCTTTTAGATATATATGCTATGTAGCCAAAAATTCTGTTCTATGGGTAGACAGATGTGAATTGCAGTGCCTAGAGTACAAACAATAAGCACATTCAGCTTCACTGAAACCTAAAGGAGCTGAAGGCTCTCATCTTTATGATAGATTGTGCCCTTTAGATCTATGTGAAGCAGCATGGTGGAAAAGAAAACTGGAAAGCAAAGCAAGCCATAAGAAATTCTGAGCGCACTTACAAAGGGCAGGTACCTGCATTCTGGTCCCATTTGTCCATTATTCTTTCCATGAGTACAATATTAGCTCTACTGGTTTCTTCAGTACTTGTAGCCAAAATAAAATGGTTATATCCAGATTGCTACAACACCTGCAAGGCGCAGATGAAGATCAGAGACCACTTGCTTGAGATTAAGTACCTCATGTGCTCTGGGCCTTTCCTAGGTTTGGGTGTGAACATAGAGAGGATAGGAAGATGATAAAAATATTTTGTGACTCCAGCATACTTAAATAAAAAAAATCTGCTCCAACTGGAATTTCATATCAGAAACCAGCAAACAGATTTCCATCTAAATTATTTTGTCAACAGCATGGTGGTATCCTTGCTAACCTTATATGGCACCAGTGAATAATTAGATACACAGGGGTGTGACTCCAATTGAAGGTGTTGGCATTGTAGCACTCTGTGAAAATATTAACTATGAGGTTAACTCCAATTTTCTCTTCTTTAATTAAATGCACATGGTACTAATGAGGTAACCTACTGTTCCTTGATAGCACTAATTAGCTAAGAGGAGAGCACACTCTCACACTGCAATTTAAACCTAAAAATAAGGTTGAAATATGCTAATTGCAGGCAATTTAAAACAGTACAAGTTGTAGAACTAGTCATAATAAGGAAAACCGACTGCTTTACAGCTCTGCAGCTGTAACTTTGGTTAAAATCAAAACACCCCACATAATTTTAGAACAATTTGGCAAAATATCCACCAGTCTCCTCAAAAATTGTTTTCTAATTCAGACTATATAATACAACTATGAACAAAAACAAAACCCTATAATTCTATGTATACAGAAAAAGATAAATAATGCCTGATAAATATGAATAAAAATTTGATGGAGTCTATGAAGAAAAATATCCTTATTTAAGCCTAACTTTTAGCCATTAATTTTCCTAAACAATTCTTGGTTTCATCTGTAGAGGTGTTGAGCATCTGCAGCTTACACTGATGTTGATGGGAGTCCTGGGTACGCAACTTAACTGAAAGTCTGGCCCTAAAATTATTCGCCTGAATGGGGGAAAGAAAAGGAGTAAGGGAACATGTTTTCTCAAGTGAAAGTAGATTTTGAAGAACAAATCTATGATCCTGTGTACAACCTTGAACTGCGTGTTCTTTATGTGGTAACAATGGTTCAGTTTAGTCAGTGAGCTGCAGATGAAGTTGCACAGCACATTAACTTCTAACAGAATTTTCAAATGTCTTGCTTTAAAGCTTCAGCTTTTGAGTAAAGAGAAGATGGACAATCAGTCTTTTGCTACACAAGTGATTTGCTGACTAATGCATGGAGGGACAGTGGCCTGAGCGTTGGCAGATCACTTTTTTTTTCTCTTAGTATTTTTCTTCTCCTTTACAGAAGAAGAGTAGCAATGCAAAGATAAAAGGATTACAAGATAGTGATTCTTTAATAAGACAGAAATTGGAGATGTCAACTGAATATAGGTGCAGGAAAATCTTGAACTGAATGAAAATAGTATCTCTCACACAACCAAAATATTTCATCTTATTCTCTGAGTTGATAAAGAAAATAAACACTAAAGAAAGTGATAACACACATGTTGTCATTCCAGAAAGAAATAAAACCTGTTCATGTGTATTTATAGAGATGAATGCATACTGTACATCTTATAATCAGCAGATTTCCATAAGGCATAATGAATTATCAATAAAAAGTATATAAGTTATCTGACTTTACATCTTTTGTTTTAATTTTAAGCAATTATATATGCCTACAGTTCATCTTTCAAGTGTTCAAAGTTTAATTCCCCTTTAGGATTGTTAGAGCACTGCTGTAGTGGGGTCCAGCTCCCTAGTCAATGAAGCTATGCTACACAAAGGTGCATGAAATGCCCATTTCACATTTCCTGAGGCATTATTACAACTGATAGATTTTCATCAAGGACCACAGCTATCATATGCTACTAGAAAAGTGCAACCGTAATCAAAAGTGTTACTAATGTCTCATTTGCCAGGTGATTCTTAACAACATCAGAGAATCTGTTTAGTAGTATTTATAGGTTACATGAGTGGATGGACTATTTTCAACTGCAAAGGAGAGTAAAAGACCTAAAAGGCCCTCACCAGTCTTAGCTGGGCATCAGATTCATCCTGATTCCAAGTCAGTGACTAATTTAATTCTGCATATGTGAGCAAGACTAATTCAATGATAATACAGATGTTGAGGCAACTACCAGTCTGTGCACCTCAAGTTATGCCATCTCTTGTCAATGTCAATCTCAAAAAGCAAAATGTTATCCCCTTCTGTACCCAAAATTTCTCTCTAAGAGGAAAAAAACACCATGACCTGTGCATGTAAACAGCAATGGTCCTGATTTAGGCAACTACAATGATATAAATGGGATGGAAATATGCTCAGATCCAGTTCTGCTTATATGATTTGCTGTGTGGCCAGGAAATTGCTGATATGCCACACAAAAGAAGTGTTAAAAAAATAGTGATGAGTGTCACTGAAAGGTACTTTTTCTTTTCTTAGATTTGCTATTATTTGCTCCTATATTCAGGCTTTTTTTCCCTAATCTCAAAAGACTTCCTATAGAAGTCTGTGAACACTTTAACAGAGCCAAGATAGCTTGGGCCATCTGTTTTAAAGGAGTCTCTACATGGGTGACAGAATCACACAGTTCCCTAATACACACATTCTTCGTGCAGAAACTTCCAAGTTGTGTCTTTATTTCTGAGAGAGAAGCATAAATATGGGAGTTCTAAGTGATACTGGAAGGTACCCATATTGCATAGCATGAATGACATTTCTGCATGCAAACATCTCCAACAACAAGTAGTCAGCTGGAAGTAAAAACTTTACTAAATGCAAAGATAATTAGCCCCACAATAACATCCTACTGAAATGATGCACATAATACAAATCTATTAGAAAAGGAGGTTGCTGTTTTATCTGGTTGACAGTTGTACCGTAAAGTGATACAGACAAGCTAACCCTAAAGAAAAGCTTTACCGTCTTCAGCATACATAATGAAGTTCCTGAAAATCTTTTCTTTCTTAGTTTGTATTCCATTAAGAGCATTTTAATAAGTGAATGAAAGATTTCATAGGACACTAACAGGCTGTGAAGCAAACAGCTACCAGCTAAGCACCATGGAAATGAATGCACTTTTAAATAATTTGCTACAGGATGAAGCCACCTCTTAAACGTAGAGTTGTTCTCCTTCTTGAGGGATGCTTTAGAGAAACATATCTCTCACAAATTAAAAATTGTTTTCTTTAGACTTGCACCTTCCTTTTAGGCTGTTCGCATAAGTTACCAGTTGAGCTTTGATGATAATAAATAGTAAGAAATTTGAGGCCATTGGGCTCTGCACAGAACCCAATAACTATAGATTTTGCTTTTTCTTGCTGAAACATATCCAGAAATGAATACTGAATTTTCTTTTTGTTCTTGCAAATAAATAGGAAACCCCACCTGAGCCGTGGCCATAGGATTCAGAAAAGCAGGAAGACCTTGTTCTAATCTCATTTGCCCAGCTGTTGGCAGCCAGTGCCCTCAGCCTCTGCTTCCTGAGACACATGGATTTCCTCAACTGTTTGGCCCAGATTCCCAGTCCAACGCATCCCACACAGCGCATAAACCTCAGTTTCAGATATGTGACCTACCTCACTGACAGCATACATAAAATTGTCTTGTATATGCAAGATATATACAAAACCCAAGTACCTAGGGTTTTCTTTTAACAGAATATAAATTACTATTAATCCACGTCATATGCAAAAGATATAAGGAAGAAAATACACTGACACATAGATTCTTAGTGCCCTTGGAGTTTTATACTGGTAACTTTTGTTAACTAGGTCCCTACTACAAGAAAATAAACATTCCCATCATTTCTTCATTTTGGACATCCTTTGATGATAAATCTCTCTGATCTAAAAATAACACAAAACTCAGCTGATCATTTATGCATCTCTGCATACTAGCAACATGAGGTAAACATGAGGTAAATAATGTTTAAAAATATATATTTAACTCAGAGACCCAGTTTATGATTGTTTAAACAGAGTTGGTCTTGCAAAATAAAATCCTTTTATAAACACATTTTCTCTCTAATGTATACTTTTAAAAGATTTAAGTGAATGAGGCCCGAAGTCTCTGCAGGTTTGTAAATATACAGTAAATGGTTGAAGGAGATAAAAAGTCATCCTACTAAAGCGTTATGAGAAGTCAAAAAAAAAAGAAAAAAGAAGTATTAGTTCATTAGTTCTTTGAATTAGGTTTTAAAACTGCACCATATTTTTCTAAAGAAGACAAAGCAAATTACAATATGTTTATACAATATATAGAAAATAAACTGCTACACAAGAAAATGTCACATTTTAGAAAGGTTTTACCATATGCTGGAAATTTCTCCTTTACAAGCTCATTATCCAATAGCAGCTCTCAAGACTAAAGCTCATTTACATGTAAAATAAGAGTATGGCCTACTCTTTAAAGGCACAGTGATAAACACACCAATTTGACAATTACATTAATATGAATATTTGCATAGTCTCCCATCTACACCTGTTCTTAATTTGAAGCAGCTGCAGTACAAATCACACCACATAATATGAGTATGCCACTGAGTCACATAAACACACCAACCCTTCTCATCAGGTTTTTTTTTTCCCTCTGTTTGTATGTTTGTTTTGAATTTACATGAACCCACAGAAAAAAGATTTTTGGTTGGACAATTTATATTAATCAGTGATACCATACAGAGGATAAATTGCCTTTTTTTTTCAGTTTTTTTTTTTTACTCTGCTTCCTATAACAACAAGCATTTAATTTCCATGACTAGATGAACAGCACACAGATACTCAATATTTTACAGCTTATTGTACTAGATACACCTCCTGTGAAACATGTGCAGTCACCCCCCAGCACAATAAAAGTGTACCAATGAAATCCTTAACAAAATAGAACTAATGGTCACCACTTCACTTTCTTGCAAAATCGGTGCTTTCCACTATTTAGAAAACTCAGTGTTTTGTACCAGCAGCACAAAAGGAACAACAAAACCACAGTTGACTGTGATTTGAATTATCAGTTGACTGATAATTCAAAATGACAGTTCACACTAACGACACATTCTTCCTACATGTATGCTGCTCCTTTTTGATATACAAACAAGAAATAATTGAGTAATTTAAGACATTGACTCTATTCCTATGCATTCTGACTGTCATTAGGCCCCATTCTGTAATCTTAAACTGATTCAAACTGAAAGAAAGATGAGGGAAAAGCAGCACATGTGGGAAATAACTGAATACATCACACATGCCTGATACAGCAATGATTGTGAAGGATAATGCCAAATGCAAAATGCTCAATATTAATACTAATGCTGAATTATTTTTCAATGAATAATCAGCAGTACAGACATACAACCCATGTTCTTCTTTCCACAGCTTTCTAGGAAAAATAACCCATTACAGGGCTCGTGTTGCTTATGAGGGTGTGGCCTACAACCTCTAAACTGATGGTTTTACTAAAAGCAGATGAGGCCCTTCTGTGTTTCAGAACAAGTATTTAGAATTGGATATCCTTTTGGACTGGGATCCATCATCAAATACTGTGGTAGATCTACAATCCTTAGCACCAAAATAAATATAAACTGGAGGGCCAGGTCTGAACAATCTCAGCCATTCTGACACTGAATAATAAACCAGATGCAGGTGTTTTCTAACAGAAAACCAGGTCCTCTGATGGCTATCAAAAAGTGTAAAAATTTTTATAATAAATTGTATTTAGTAGAGATAACATTGTATGTTATGATGATTCTTTCAGTGCAGAAAAGAGCATGGCATTTGCCCGAAGCTGTCACATCAAGGAGAGCTGACAATGATTTCCCAGTTCTAGACTAACAGAACAAACATGCAGGGATCTTAACTGTCAGCAATCAGGAACTGCAGCAAAGACAAATGACAAGCAGTCTGGACAACATGTAGGACCACTGTAAGCTGTCATCAGAAATGAAGATGGGCAAAGAATTAAGCAAATTATTTTGAGAATTTTCAACATTAAAATATATATATATTTAATTAAATAGTAAACTATCATATAGCTGTAAAACAAATAAAAAGGAAGAAATATTTTGTAAAAGAGAGACATTCCTACAATGTGAAGCAGAGGCCATGCTACATAACTCCTAGGAACACTATATTTTGATACAGATGTCTGGTACTTTCTAGGTGACTTAGCAGGACTCTGGACTGGGAAATTTTTTCCTATTCCTTTTTCCCACTAAATATTTAGCCTCTCCAGGCTATAAAGAAATAAAATTAATTCCATATTTTACCATTATTTATAGGTTGACTGGATGAGATACTGCATGAGATACTAAGCCTTTGCTGAGCATGGTTTTAAGCACAATAAGAAATATCCCCAAAGTTGAGTCAAATAACTCAGAAACTCTCTGTGCTGATGTAGCAGAAGAAAATGCAAGCACTCACTGTTTGCTGTAGTCCTACCCAACGAGTTGGACATGTCAACTAATATTTATATCTTGAGATACCGTATGCGTCACACAAAACTTACAAAAGAAAATAAGAAAGATCAAAGTTAAACAGCTTGTGCACATTAAACCAATGTTTGCACATCCATAATACCCATGTTGGGAAGAAAAGCACCAACTGATGTTAAACATTACTAAAAATCAAGGTTCTGCTAAAGAACAAATAATAAAGTCAAAAATTTCATCAAATGTCTTTTAAAATAATTCTACCAATGTAATAACATGTAGAAGCTGGATAACATGCCCATCATATTGCAGATCTTTTTTAATGTTTGATTAAAAAACCTGATACGAGCATCAAATGACGCAATATGATACCTACATCAATTTGTTCATCCATCCTCATTTCAAAATGCAAAACTGTACTGTGATTTTAAAACTCAGAAAAATCTTGAAATCAATCACTGTGGAATTTGGTACACACACTTTTGTATGAGGGGTGTAAAAGCAGCCACTCTTCCTGATGAGGTCTTCAGTTCCCTTCATATTTTTTCACAATGATAAACACTCTTATCAAAGGAAGCATGGGATGGATGACTACACTAGGGAGAGTTGATCAGCAGAAAAACTAGCACAATCTTTTATCTAAAATTAGTCTCAATGTGAGAGATGTAAATCATAAATTGCCTCCTAGGAGTAAGATCATACTTTAATCTTTCATATATGTCTCACACTTAAGGTGAGCCATTTTATCATAACCATATCAAGTACTTTTGCCTCTCTTGCATCTCAGAGAGTAGAAACACAGACATTGGTCTCAGGAAAAAGGAAACAGAAAATATTTTCTTAATTACCACCAACTCCTAGTACGATTTCATGCTGTTTTTGTCAGATCCATAAGAAAATCAGAGGGGATACAATTGCTCTCAGTGACACCAAACATATGGAAGATTTACACCAAACAATTAGCTTTTAAATGTATACCTGATATTTTAATAAGGAAAAGAATATACCCAGAAACATACAAAGTATCTGACATACAACAAAAATGCCTCAATTTCATATTGACATAAATATTCTCTCAAGCGAAGTCTCTGTTCTGCCACAAAGTTATTTGTCATATTCTTTTGGTACTTATTTAACTTCCTTCAAAATTGAAATTCAGCTCATTTCAGAACACGAGAGTCAATAACAGAATTTCATTTTGCCTATTTTCATAGCAGCAATTTATATGAGATTATATGTGGACAGTAGCCCGCAATAAAGGTAAAACTAGGTTTATAACTTATCTTGATACTGTGTTTCATAGTTGTTTTCACCAAACTAATGGTAGATGATAGACTGACACATCAAAAGAATGAAACCTGCTTAAAGAATTGTGTTGTAGAGGCTTTTTTAAATGCTTCCCTCACTTCTAAGGAATGCAGGAACCATTTCTCTCCTTTTTTATGGACTGGGTTACTTGTATGGGAACTGAAGACATAAAAGGGAAGATTCCTTTTCCTTAAGGTGGGAGAGAAACTGAAGTCCTGTATGTAGGACCAGGAATCTGAAGGTCTAGGCTTCACTGCCTGCATGGCCAAAGCCGTAACATAGACAGGAACTCATGGAAGTGCCATGGAACTTCCAATGGAACTGAGGTACTACCTTCCTCTTTCCAAAGGCTCCTTTTTAATCACTTTCAGAGCACGACACACGCTGACCATCTGATTCACTCTGTGGTGTTAGAAAGTGGCTGTGTAGCTTGAAATCATTTGAGGGCCCAACTATTTTCCTTGAGCTTAATCATATTAATCCGATCTTTTCACCACCATGGAAAGTAGTTATGGCCAGTAAAATGCATACTGCATCATCCTGAGGTCAGCACTGGGTCACAAAGAGAATTGTTCATTAAGAGGTTGAACTGGGAAAGGTTAGATATTTTTAGGAGTTTCCCTCTTAAACGCATGACTAAAAGCACGTGTGAGAAGCCCAATGGACTATGGTTTGTGAAATGTGAAGTTTGTTGGTGAAGCCAGACTGTTCTTGTAGGGAAGTCAAGTTCACTTGAATGGTCAAAAGCACATCATCAGAAGAAAAACAAACTGGCTTCTGAATACTGCTTGAAAAGAAAGAAGCATGGCAAACTGAATTACATGCAATTATCATTTAGCCTACTGGGCTGCTTTTAACCATGGTCAGTACTCAGTGCCCAAAGAGAACAAGCACAAGGCAGATGAATATTGAGATGTGTTCCCCAACTTGGATATATGTTGCCTGAAAACCTACATCATCCTTTCAGCTTAATTTCATGTCTTTTTACTCCACAAAAAAGGGAACAATTAGATCCTGTGGGCCCTCAGAAGAATTACAAGAGCTGGAGGAATGATAAAAGAGAAGAGATATCTTCAGCTCTGTATGGATCAAATCTCCTTCTCCTTTACCAAGGAATATTCAAAACTTGAGCCAATGGATTTTGGTATTCCCTTAAAAGCGTGAATAATATATACCTACTCCTTGTGCTCAGACAGTTGGGCATGAAATCCAGTCAGAGATGTACAAGTATAAACTGGCTGCCTGCTGTTCAGTCCCCCTTGAATGGGTATGTCAATGATGCACGTCTCTGTGGGTCTCTGCAGTTCTTTTTCCCCCTTGCACTCTGCTAGCCGTGCCCGAATGCACTGAAGGCTCTCTAGATATCTGATCCACATTAAAATTTTGTACAGTTAATAATACAGGTAAACCCAAATCTCTAGCACAAAGCTTTTGTAACTACAATAGTAAGAAGATGAAAATAAAAGTTTCATCCTAACAATGAGATCAATAGTGAAGATGAAATCTAATGCATTTGAAGTTTAAAACCAGTGGATTTTTGATCATGCACTGCTAGTCTAGTCAAGCGTCTAGACCAGTACTTGTCAAAACCAAGAGTTTCTCACTGTTTTTTCTCCAAGAGAGAAAGCAAATTAATTACATTCTATAAAAGATACCCTTCTTGTGTAAAACACATTAAAAACTAATAATTAATAGTGAAACTAAAGAAGTTTATATGTAATGAAATGAAAACCACAACAATAAATGTCCCAGAATTGAAAGAGGGAGAACAATGTACTCATTTTTGTGGCACTATTCCAAAGGCTCTGTGCTAATGATGTGTAAACACCAAGGAAAAGACAAGAAAAATATAAAATGATCTGCCGGGTGAAACAAAGGTTTTCAAAATCTTTTTAGAATTTCTGTTGACAGTTTTACAGGGGAGGGAAAAGTGACTTGAATAACAAGGATTCTTCTCTGAGAAAGGATTCTCCTTAAATCTCTTAAGTTCCTCCTAAAATCTCTGCCATTCATGGAGGTTTAAGTGAGAACCAGTTTTTGTGTAAATCATGTCATGCAACAGCATCTCTAATACGTTAGATCTCACCTTAACTACACGAAGGGGTCCAATACTGCTATCACTAAAACTACTTAACAGTTTTCACTTTAAAAAGTTAAATGATTCCACATATAATAAAGTATTATCAAATAATTTTGTGGGTTTTTATTACACTTGAACTCATTTTAAAGATGATGCCATTACTGTATTCTATCCTTTCTAAAAGCACTTCTAGCAATGTACCATATTTATGGTAAAAAACCAAAAAATATCCAATAAATCCAACAAATTTAGATAAATATTTTATCTTGACAATCCAACCTCTATAACCAATTGGCGGGTTTTACTATTTCAATTTATCTTTGCAATGTTACAAAAACCCCAGAGGATTAGGAAATCAGATTTAACAGCTGCTGATACATCTCTGGATGCATTTTAGGACACTATTATTAGAGCTATTAAGGCTGATACAATTGCACTTATGTTTCTTAACTACAAATATTCTAAAGAATAATACACAAAGTCATAATTATTTGCTTCTAGAGGTATGGCTGGAGTACTGCAGTACCCCCCAGCCCAATTACAATGATTGAATACTCACTCAAAGAACTCTAACCAAATAGTCCCCAACTGGAAAAAAATGTAAAAATTTCTAGACTAAACTATTTTTCTGGACTTTTTTCTGGCTAAATGACTTTTCTTAATGTGGAAAAGAGCACCCTCTCTTAATCTTGACTCTGAGACTTATTGGGTCATAGTATATGTGACACTTTAAAATGGTTGCAATAATAATGATCTCAGAAGTGGGTTGTTAGACTAATTAATTTTATTTTCAGGTAATATGAGACAATCGCCTCAACACTATAAACACTCTAAAAAATTCTGAAAGTGGGTATTTTTGGAAGAAAAAATATTTTACAAGTTGATTGGACTTTTTAATAAATTCTGTGTCTTGTTTCAGTGTATTTATTGCCATGAAAAGCAAATTACTTTTTGAATCAACGCCTTCCTATTAAAAATGTCCATATTTATTAATTTGGTGGTATTTCTTACAAGTCTTATTGATAATTATGAATTCAATAGATTTTTGTATCTAACAGCCTGAAAAAAATCCTGTCTATATTAATTATGGGAAAGCTACAGCTACTTAGATTATGCTCATAGAAATGCTTTATTGCAATCTAACAAATGAGGATTAAAATATCCAAAATGGTCATACACGCAAAGTGAATTTAAATAGATGAAATGATGTGGATTTATGATGCTACCTGAATTTTACTAAATGTTAGTTACTATCTGGTCTTCAGCCTTTTCTATTCACAACAGGAGATAAATATGCAGAAAATAAAAATTATTTCTGAAAAAACAATAAACTATCATTTTCTCTGGGGTGTTTTAGGTAAATTCTGTAACTTTAAGAAGGCACTATAATCCCTTTAGAATAGCTTCAATGAGTCTTAAACCTTTTTTAAGAAAACAGCAACAACAGCAAAGAATACCACAACACTTCAGGACTAAAAGAAATTTTCTGAGTTTTTACTTTTTGTTTTATTACTGTAATTCACATCACATAAATCCCCTTCTAATTTGTCAAGTTGTAACTTTAAGCAGGCAAAATGTATGGGTGGTGGCTATCCAGTGCTTCTACTGGAACAGTATTCCAGACCTCTTTTCTCTGCATAGTGAAAAGCTTTCTTTTCCATAGTTCATTCATGCTTACCTTAGTTGCGTCTTACCATACTTAAAACACTTTTAAAGAAATATGACAGATATTTCTTCATTCCTAAAGTTTGCTTTTTTGACTCAAATTGCACAGACCAATCCCAACGTTTCAGCCTGTATTCACCTTTTCTGGAGGAAACCTTCTTGTACATTTATAGCATAAAAATGTATGCAGAATTTACACAACCTCACTGTAGGTGTACAACAAGCATGCCAAGCTATCAGTCACAGTCAGAACGGTGAGACACCTTCACTCCATGGATATTAAGGGCATTGGTACCAGAATCCAGAATCTTCCAGCAGAACCTATATGGAGTACATTTCTAATATATGAATAAGCTACCAAAAACTAGGTGGATTTCATATCTCCATTTTTCCAGATGATATTTCAAAGATCTCTTTTTAAACTGAAGTTTATAGTTTCCCTATTTTAATTGGAAACACTGTTTTAAATTTAAGATAATATCTTAATTTTCCCACCTATGTTATATGTCTGGTCATTTGCGGTCATACAGTGACCAAACTCTGAGCTTCTCCCTTTTTCATTTAGGTGATGCACTTAAGACTAAAGAAAAAAATCTTCTCAGTTCTTAAGCATATGACTGTATTTTTTTGCTGTATTTTCTAACATTTATTAGAATTTACTTTCAAAAATAAATTTTTGAAATATATCAATCCTGTACAACAGCCCAGCCCTCTTGTAAACCCTATCTTCCTATTTTGTTTTTTGTGGGTGAAATACAGGCCCCCTGTTGCTATGGAAGGCTTGGAGTTTGGCATTTTTTCTTCCTTACCCAGAGTATGGGTTCAGCCGTTTCTAATCAAGAGATATTTTTCTGCATACACCAATATCAATCACAATTCCCCTTCAGCTACTATGCCCTTAAAAGTGAGGATTTTCATGGTATCCTACTCTGTTCTTAAAGCAGAAATATACAGTTTTGCCTATGATTTCACTCTAAATCTTCTATTAAGAAGTATTTGACTTGAATTTGGAAATTTGATTATTCCTAAGCATCAAGTCCATAGCTATCTGCGCACTAAATTACAGCTGCATCAATTTTGAAATCACGTCTGCAAGTACAGAGTTGATTTTGATTTTTTTTTTCTGATGTGTTAGGTTACTGTATTGGTTCTCCTCAATACTGTGGAAGCTGCCTTTCCTATCAGACAGAAAGTATATTTATTGAATAAATGGATTTACTGTGAATACTTGTGGGAAAATGTCATTCTTCATTTATACTTCAAGTTCTTGGTAAGATCCTTGAAGCATATCGATGTAACTGAAACACTGTACGGTTCCTTTTGTACATATAATTATTATACAATTGCTTTTCAAAGCTTCACATAATCAAATAGTAAAGCACTGAAGTAGTGTTTAGTAAATTTTTCACCATTAATTCTATTTCATAAGACCGTCATCTGTCTGTCTCAAGAAAATATTAGAAGCATAAGAAGGCATAAAAAGACCTAGAACATCAAAGAGGCAATTGTTGACAACCTCCTTCCACAGCAGGATGGGCTGATATGCTTTTCCACCCCACTGTGTGATTGCTTTTTCATCAGCACACATACTCACATGCCTTTCTTCTGTAGTGTTACTGCATACAATGCGATCATTTGGATTATTTTAACACTTTTAAACACCATTTTACATGTATACATCCCAAGTGATGGCAAACTAAAATTAACACCTATGTTGATCTTGGCATACATGCTGGTTAGCTGGCTCCTCACACCCCCAGTAAAGTCAGCATCCTTGGCAAAGCAACTGGACAACGATGACATCACAAAATAATATCAAACAATTAGAAAATGTCAGGAAAAGATTAAATTCACAAAGCAAAATTAATCTGAAAAGTATGTGAAGAAATCAGCTCAAGGAATGCCATGAATGGCCACGGAGAGAAACTAAAATTTCATGTGCAAAATTGCATATGCTACTATTAACTGAAAAACCTTCATTGTTTAGTCACGGAACTTTGGTTTTGTCCAAAAATTTTCTTGACTTTATAATTGCCTGATGAAAGGAAAAGCCTTTCGCTAGGGGAAAAAAAAGAAGAGACTTTCCTTAATAACAAATTAACTACAAACAATTCTGAAATATCTACCCCCATCTGGAGCATTCATAGGATATTTTGTTTAGATGCTTTTCCTGCTTTGCTAATTTCTAAATTGACGTACACTAATGTGTTTTTCAAATTCAAGAGTATCAGGAGAGCCTTGCTTGAGTGCTGCGATCCTAAACTGGCATAATTAGGGCCTGCCTGGGAGCAGACCCTTTAATAGAGCTGCACACTGAGTGGGGAACCATTCACACTTTCACTCTCAGCTCTTCGTGAGCTTTTCTGGGCAATGAGCCAGCTGGTAAGAGAATCAGGCTGATCCAACCTGTTGCAGGAGCCTGGAGAAGTGGCTCAAGGGAACGTCCACCTCCCAGCTCTGCAGTGGAACTACTCACACTGCCCGAAGAGGAGCAACGCAGCCGTGTGTGCTGGCTGTGCTCAGAGGGACAGCAGGGGGACAGAGCTTCCCAGCTGCTCAAGAAAGCAAATCAACTTCTCAGCAGTCCTTGGGGATTCCTATAGTTCAGAATATAAAAAACAGTCCACTTATTCCATACACAGCATTGCTGGTGTCAGACAGGTTGCTGATTCTGCTCTGAGGGAAAGATGAGTTTGCTGGTCTGTCACATAAAAGCTGCTGTGAAAAGACCAAGACACTGTCTCTGAAGGTTTGTCTTTCTGAATCTGAATGAAGAGCTGGATTGTGTGTTCTCCTTCTGCTCCTAGTTGTCTAGAAGTACCAAAATGAGCAAGGGGGAAAGGAAAGACATTCCAGTGATGTAGGTGGTAATTCCTGGACAGTCACAGTTAACAGATTGACACATCAGATTCTGCACAGACATGTGTTCAACACTAAAATGCCTCTTGAAATCCCTGATCACATAATAATCCTAATTAGTATTCTGAACATTCAATACCTGTAAACAGAACTTGCATAATACTTATTTCCTCTGAATCCAAAATATTTTATAATATTGCAACAATGTTGTCAGGATAAAGAGGTGATCTCTATCAACTAGTTGTTTATGGGTTTTTTATCTCCGCTAGATACAGGTGAATCTATTATGTGATAACTTCTGTTAGAAAACTGCTAGTTAAAATTTTCCCATGTTACAAAGATCACACATAAGGTTAGCTGGAATATTTTATACTCCTGAAAATGACAATAAGAGATAACACCTCAAGGTGATGCACATATACTTTAAACTAAAAAGCAAACTATACTAACTAGTGCCACTTTCTTAGTAGATGTATGTTTTTAATAATGGAAGTTTTCAACAGTAAAATGCGACCTAAAGTAAATCTGTTATTAGAAGGTTTTACAGCAACATGGAACACAATGCAAAATATGGGTTTTAATGAGTAGGAAAGGTTGTCAAAGACAGGACATAAGCCTTTGGAGCAAGTTCTATCTATATAAATAAGAACTTCCCAGCAAGTTTGTGATACTGACACTTCCACTGTAAATGAAAGAAATAATGTCCTGGGTTTTTTTCTTTATTATTGAATTTACACCTCTTCCTTAATGGAACTCCTGTTTTCTACACCATATAAGCTTGAACATGGATATTTCTCCTTTCCCTTCCCCCATACACCTTATGTAAAAATAACTCCTTGCCTTCTTTCCATCTCTTGGGGTTATCCTTGTCTTTAGAGTGGGTATTACTGATGCAAATTTCTGCACGTCAGAGGATAACTGCATATTCCTTCGAATAGACTTACAAGGGAAAGTGGGACTTATGATTTTCCAGCAGCTATCTTCCAAATTTAATTTACCCCAAGCCCCAATGTTTGCTTATATGTAGGCCACACATTTCCTCTAGAATTATACTCGAGAGGGAGAAAGACTGTTTATCACTACTCTCCTCTTACAGTTCATGTTATGCATTTGCATCTTTCTATATCAGTGTTTTCTACCATGTACAAAATCCTCCCACTTCTAATGCTTAGCAGCATGCATTAGATAAACAGAAATATGTAACATGCAGTTTATGAAAAAAGAATTTTAAACCAGTTAGGTTTAATTCTATTTTTATTAAATGTAATGCAAAGAAAACTCTCTAAATTACAACCATAATAAGTTTTTTTACTGTTTTTGAAATGGCACTTTTTGACTGACATTAAGCATGCATGGTTGAAGTCAAAGTGCATTAAATCAGAGGATATAATTTTAAAGCAGTGGGGTTTGCTTCTTTTTTCCCACATTCCCTATTTCTTATCTCTCATCAAGTCGTTATATATGTTTAAAAAAAGTAACTAAAAGTTACAATATTAATGATATGTTTGCTTATTTATTATGTGCAATGAATTTTAAACTCAGGCCCACATGAAGATCCAAAGGGAGATGACCAAAGTAGGAGAGAGTAAATCAAGGAGAGTGGGTTAAAAGAGACTATGAATATCTTTTCATGCTAAATTTTCAAGCTAATTTTTTGCATTTTGAGTGTCTTTAAAAAAAAAAGGTTCTTCTGATGTTATTCACCAATGAAATAAAAATTAAGTAATTAAACTTAAGTGTACACTTTTCCCAAATTTTATCAAATTATTACACTTCAGTGAAGTGCTTATGCTAAATAAACAAAGCTTACCATAACAACTCAGCACTCCATACAGCATGATATTTATACAACTGGCTTGGTACACACTGAGCTTAACCCTTTGATTCCAGGAGTCATGATTTCATGACATGCCATCCTCTTACAGAATGCATTATTACTGATGTTGAAACAACAAATCTCCTAGCCTGAAGGAAAAAACCCAACTAACCAATTCATTGTAGATATATTAAACTATGGGGCTGAAGATAATTATCTATTTATTCTAATCGACATAACATTCACTGTCTGACTCTGTGAAAAAAAACCCTACTATTTTAGAGACATTACTGGGAATAGAAACAACTAGGAAAACAAATACAATTACAACTGTGCAAATCACCATTCTATGCAGACAACAACAGTATGTGCATCATGGACAGATTAGTCTAAGCATAGAGATTGCCTACCTGGAAGGGAAGTATTTGCAATGCTGTACACGAATACCCACCAATGGCAGAAAAATTACAGCATTTACCTTTGGGTTATGCTTGTGCTCTCACAGTTCTTGAAGAACCCCAAGTGTCACTGATGACTGTAAATGCAACATGAAAATAAAGCTGCCAGTATTAAAAATCAAGCTAGATGATACCAGGTTCTTCAGTGGCTCTAAGGACAGCGACCTTCTGCCCTAGGAAAAGGAACTACATGTTCTAAGAGCCAAGGTGAATTTTTTTCCTGTTATGCCTACTATGGAAATTTGCTAATAGGGAGAGAAACCCTTGAAAGCAATTAATAAGCTTTTCTGTGGACTACCATTATAACAAATTCTACAAAAAAGAAAAATATTCTGAAAGAAAAAATGATAATACAAAAATCTTAACCTTACTAAAGCAATATTTTACTGGATGCACAGTAAAATAGTAAATGCTATTATCTCATCATATGCAGGTTAACATTACTCTCAACTCTCATCACAAACTCTCCATAGCTATCTTGCAATATGTCATTAATCAATGTATGTACTGATTAGATCCATTCAATTGGTGTATGAGTGTAATGAATGGCATATATAAACATGTTTCAAATACATTTATTCGGATATCTATACATGAAAGTAAAATCACTACCACAATTGGTACTCAGGCTTGTCAAAAGGTATGTTTTTCTTCTTCTGTTTTACATAAGACATGCTAATGGTTATGCCATCTGCGGTGTGAAACCCAGACAAATGTAAATCAAAGTAATAGTAGATCAAGACAAGCGTCTATCTAAAACTGTAATTTTTGCAGGTATTCTGTTAACTCGCAATCTAAATATAAGCCTCCTGTCCCTGAAAATATAGGATAACTACTAGTTAAAGGTAACTTTTGCATTAGAAACTAAAACAAAAACTTCTGCACTTTTACAATAGATCATGTAGCTAGTGGTACATTTTTAAAGGCTTTTCATGAGGATACAAAAGACATTCAAATTATTCTAGGAAAATTTCAGCAGTTCCCCTAAAGACATCCCCTCAGTAAAGCACAGCAGAACGTGATGACTTACCCATCACCCTCTTTTTGCAAAGTTGAGGACACAAATTTGAAGGTTTCTTCAATCAGCTTTCAACTTGCTGATTAGCTAGTAGGTGCTGTAAGTCACTAAAATACTTGACGCATAATGAAACAACAGAGAGAACATACATAAACACACCATATGCTACTTTCCCCCCAAAAAGATGGCCACTAAAATGAACAGTAGTTTTTTCCTCTTTGTCTCATGGAATAATAGAATGGTTTACATCAAACTACAGTGCACAAAAGATGCACGGCAAGGCTTACCTAATAGCCATATTTGCTTGCAGATGTGTGACCTAGTTTTAAAGGTTTTATTCCATTTTTACTAGATTTGTAAATCTATTCTAACATACCGACAGTTGCCAAATTAGTCAATTGCTCTGAAATGGAGGAAAATAGATATGCACTAATTTAAAAGTGTTTTAAAATATTGGGAGAAGTCTATTTTCTCAATCACAAAGACAAGTACAAGTATTTTTACTTTATAACCTTCAATTTTGTTTTATAAACCTTATACAAATTTAGTAATTTCTACTTCTTGAAGATTTTGGCTGAAGTGGTCATTAAATTTGGCATAAGAAAATAATAATGCTGTACAATTTTATGACAGTATTTGGTCAAACAGGCAACATGATTATCGAAATGTGAATTTCCACTACATGATGAACAATGGACAGTAAGAGACAGAAATAGAAAAGCTTGAAGAACCCAAGTCCAAAAACTTTATACATCCTTTTCACTAAAAAAGAAAATTAAAATGCAGTTTGTGTTCATACATGAATTTACATGGTATTTGGTATATAAAATCAAAGTCTGGGAGTAAATTCCACTTTTCCTCTCCTTTACAAATGAACCAAATGAAGTGTTCAATAAGAGACACTGTGTGCACACTGATAATGGAAGAAAAAGTGGTAAACATAAGCAATAATCTGGGCTTTAGGGAGCATGTAACAATTCTGAAAATAAAATTTGCTTTATTTTCTTCTTCCTGCCTCTCAAGTATGACCCATGAGATGCTGACGCCTCCTGGGAAACAACTGATACACATCAACCCCTAGCATTTAAAGGGCATCAGGCCATGGTTGGTGTTTTGAGAGCATGAAAGCACAAGACTCCCTCTCTGCATGTCATCTTCTGGGTTCTGTGTATGACTGTCTTTGCCTCCAAACATGGTTTTCTATCAAACATGGTTTCTATCTCAACAATGCCTACCACAAACAGTGCACCCGCAAATTTCTTTAACCTTGAAAAGAAAGTTTGTGAATGGATGGAGAATGAGAAAAGAGAAGTCAGTAGCTCCTGGACTGTGCTGATTTAAAAGGTGTAGGATTAAAGTAAGAAAAAGATATGGAAAACATATACTGGGAAAATACCAGTTTTATATGCCTGTTTCATATACTTATTGCCTGGTGCTGGCCAATTTAGAGACAGTACATAGGGCTAGATGGATCTTGTATACTCCTTATACAACCCACATTATCTTTCAGAATGAGGAGCTAGCAGAATGAAGTACTTTCACAATATTCATTAAATCAATCATTTTCATGGTTCAACCCTCAAGATCATTAATTCCACTTTAAAAACTTTAAAAACCCACATAGTTGATAAGCTTATACTTTTATGGCTACTCTTCCTATGTGCATTCAGTGCAGTAGGTATTTGATACAAAGCGAATGTGAATTTGCATTTGCAAAGCAAAGTCAAGGGTGAAGACTAGAAAGTTGAGAGGGTCCCAGGACTCAGTCTCAGCCAGGACTGGACTACAACTACAGTATGGCAGGATGCCATCATGTCATGTTTTTCCTTTTTTCCATTTTCTTTAGTCATATTCCTAAATTCTTGTTTGGTTCTGAGCAAATAAATAAAACCTTAAAAGCATATTTGAAGAGAGCTGATCAGGAATGTGGAACTGTTTGCTGTGTCCAGCATCGCTCTACCAAGTTTCACAAAGAAAAGGAGACAATGTGAATCACATTCAGAAATTGCACAAGTGAACAAATTTCACAACATTTCCCTGGTGGAGAAAGAAATACATTCTAGTGCCTGGGGTACTCCATTATGCATGACAAAAACTAAAAATGAGATAAAAACACCCTACTCCATCAGAAAACAGGGGAAGTCCTGAGAGAATAAATGCTCACCCAGAAAAATAGATGTGAGGAAGAGAACGGTAGGATTTATACTTTTCAAAATTTTCTGAACAAAATAAAATTGTCTGCAACAAAATGTAATTCAGCAGTTAAGCACCCATATTTGGTCTATATACAAGAGAGAAGTTTTGTCAGCAGAATGCAATTTGATATGGAACTCTGCATTAGGAATAATTGAATTAATACCTCATAAAAATACCACACTGATAAAATTTTCCAACAATAAAATTTTCTTTATGATTTTACTAATGCATTTAAAATAACTATTCAATAGCAGAACTTCTGTTTACCTGTTCACAGTCTAAAGCCCAACAACGTCCTAATGTGAAATTTCATGACGTGTTTTTTTCTAAAATGGCAGAAGCAGCTTTCATAATTTCATTCACTTGGTGTTGGTAAGTTTCTGAACACTTCTCTGTCACTTAGATATAGTAACTATGAGGTATTTAGCTTTCCTCCTTTTTTTTACGGATACTGTTTTGCTCCTAGTCTTAGCATGTTTTTACAATTTAAACCATGTACGTATAAAAATCACATACCAATTTTGTAACACGTCTATAAAGAATTAATGTACCACAGTTACTGAACTCAGACTTAGTCTCAGACCTTTTAAACATGTACAGCCACAAAAGGCTTTTGTATCCTACAGTGAATTTTTTCTGTGAAGTCAGCAGCAAGAAGCCTGTAACCTGCAGCATGTGAATATGCACATCCACGGCATTAGAGGACAGGCACTGACACACACCCCTCACGTGTCAGCGAGCATGGCTCTCTTCCCTGAGATTAAGGTCCCAAAAGCAAGGAGACTTTACTAACCTGCAGCGGTCTCTGTTTCTCACTGCCCTTAGGAGATTTCAGTCCACTTGTCTGTTGCTGTAAAAGCAGCTGCCTTGCTGCCTGGAGTGCCTAAAAGTGAAAAAAAAAAAAAAAAGTAAATAAATTTGACCAATTCCTAGAAAGAAATCAGTTACTCATTGTTAATGTCAGGTAAAAGTCCAGTTGAATGAACAAAACCCCCTCGTATTTGATTTGTATTTGCTAGATTTCAGACTTTAGTTGGTTTTTTTTTCTTGAAACATTAAAAAAATATTCTGAAAGTACATATATAAGACTTCACTAGAATTTATGGATGTACATGAAATCCTGCAGGAAATAAAGTTAATTTGTTTGAAGTGCTTGAAGAGGAAAAATCATAAACTGCATCAATAGCCTCATTTCCACAAGGAACTTGTCTTTGAGTGTTCAACTAAAATGCCCACTCCCTTGCAAATTATCATTCAATTTGCATTTTCGTATTACAATTTGAAGTAAAAGCAAGTAGACTTCAAGTGTTACCAGAAGCTGTAATTAAATTTGACAAATCAACATCAGATTATCTTGAAAGTGAATTAATAAGGATATTCATTGAAGATTAAAAACACTTTTTGTACTTACAATTCAAGGAGAAACCTCTCCTTTGACAAAAAAAAAGAGTACAGTTTTAATGCCAAATAAAAACGAGTGGTTTTAATTTGCATTCTTAGGAAAATCAGAGAACAAAGAAATTATTACTCCACCAACCAGATCAGGCTCAGGGATGACAGTATACCAATCAAAATAGAAGATGTTTTCATTTATTTTATGTTTTCATTCCAACTCAGCCAAATACAGTTAAACATATGAAATGTAAACAAACATTCCACCTACCCGAAGAATGCTAATCAATATTATTTTTCCCTATAAAATTATTTTTAAAATGTCAAGTGTTATAAAGTGGTACTTCTTTAGAAATAATAAAAAAAAACCAAAACCAAAATAAACCAAAAAACCTGATTCAAAACATTTCCACTGAAACTACCTGGAGAACTCATTTTTTCCCCTTAGAAAAATCAGCTCAATAAATAGCAGTTATAGCTTTACAATACATCACGCTATTATTTCTGTTATTAAAACCTACTGTAGATGGAATGTACTGCAACAAATGCCATCTGATCAATGTTCCCTAAAATAATAAAGATTCTCAACTGATAAAGAAAGGTACAATTCTGATTAGACTCAAATGAGCTGGTTTTTAAGATAGTTTCTAGTATCCATGACAACAGTTGCTTTGACAAGATGTGCATATGGCATTACACTGCCAGCTGGTGTGAACAATGTTTGAACTACTGCATTGAGATGCTGAGCAAACAGAAAAAGTTGCCACGTCTTAACCCTCAGGGAAGGCAGTCATCCCCTGATCAATTATGAAAAGACAGAGAAAGGGCTGCTACAGTCTGGCTCCAAGCAAGTTTTCTGAGAAGGCAGGCAGACATAGAAAACCAAAGTAAACAAAGTGAATGCACTAGTACCATCTCCTAACAACATTGATTCGTCTCCCCATAGAAGGCCCTGGTACAAAGTTTGCAGAGCAGACTTTTAACATTTGGAGACATTCCCACAACAATCCCTGTATTGTTTCATCAAATTCTCAAGTAATTACAGGTCAGCTTTACAAAAAGTATACATTCCACTGAACCTAAGCAATGAGACCCACAGAGCTATCTTCTCTCTGCCAAAAATAAACAAATGTTAACATATTTAAAAGTGCACTTGAAATATTTTGTTACCAAGGAACCACTGGGTGCATGATTTCTTCTGCACTCACAGCTCTTGAGCATATCCTAAAGGACAGTATTTTTCTGCCTGAGATCAGAGTCAAATGTATCTGTTGATTTCAGGGGCATCAGGATTTAGTCCCAACTTCTTGCAGTGATTTAAGCAAAAATAGATTGAAAGCACAAACAGAAGATCTGTGGCAAACTTGTATTCCTTAATCTCTAGTGCTATCTGAAAGGAAAACTTGAATGGAAGCAAGAGATGCACTCCTGAATTCATGAGAGACTGTAGAGGAAAACTAACCTCACCATTTGGGGTGATACTGCCAGGAGAAGGAGAGAAGAGATCTAGAGTGAGAGGAAATGGAAAAAAAAAAAAACAAAACATAAAGACAATAATCTTTTATTTTTGGCAGTTGCAGAAATCCTAATCTTCCTCAGCAGCAAAGTCCTCACATCAATACAATAAAACAGGCAAGTAAGCATCCGGTAAAACTGTACATTTACAATACTTGAAAATTAGAGAATTGTAGTCTGCTGTAGCTTAGATTTAATCTAGACAGTATGATTTCAAATTGTGGCTAGCATACTCCTGTGGAATAAGCCTAAGAAAGTATGACTTCGTACAGCTAACTACAAAAAGAGTCACACTTCATGAAAAAGCAAGGCAGCACAACAGGATATGCTTGCATAAAAGGCTCTACTACTTAAACTATTTTGATTCATATGTGCTGCTTGGGATACCTCTAAAGGAGTAAAGGCTTATCTTTTAATACAGAATGTCTTATAAATGATGACTACCTGAATACTTCAGTGATCTTATTGTGGCAGTTTAGATTATTGTAAACACAGGAGATAGAAGACGAACGGAAAACAATTTCAAGAGATCAGAGATGATTTAAAACTCATAAGGAGAAATCACTGTCAGCCTTTGTTCTTAGAGCAGTCATCATATGGTATTTTTTTCTCCAAGTGTGCTGCTTAACTTTACATCTTGCTACATG
The DNA here is from genome assembly GCA_013396995.1 of Dicaeum eximium. Classification (NCBI taxonomy): domain Eukaryota; kingdom Metazoa; phylum Chordata; class Aves; order Passeriformes; family Dicaeidae; genus Dicaeum; species Dicaeum eximium. The sequence continues at coordinate 569,339 of VWZP01006227.1, read as the reverse complement.
GTAAACAACCTCCCAGAAACTGTTAATTTCAAAGCATTATTACTGACATTATTCATAAGACTATAAAACATTAGTTCTAAAAATTCATTTGCTGCTATTAAATCTTTGCAAAACAAATTGATAACTTGAAAGTATCTTACAAAATTCATAGTTTAACATCTACACTTCCATGTATCTTCCATGTACACCCATCCCATGTATAATTTATAAATTTCTCTGACAATAACTCGTGATCTAAAAACAGTGTAATGAAGACAAAATAACAGATGCCTATAAATGTGACAAATCAAATTTGTGTTGAGTCCCACTTCAAGTGCAGAAAGAACAGATTCTAGGGCACTCGAAATTGTATCTAGTTCCCAGTAACGCTTGTTTCAAATTTAGTAGGAACTTTTCCCTAATTATCTAAATTATTAAAACTATAAAAAAAATCAGTGTAAACAAAAGCAATAAAAAGAACTAAGGATTAGAAATTATTTTAACTACGTAAATGAAAATCATTATAATGCTTTAAGTAATGGCTATATAGGAAAGCAAATTTGGGCATATGTTTTCCAGAACTCACTGTGTCTTCTAGTAAAATATTTATTGGAAACACTACTTCTTAATATTTACTATGAAGCTTTGGCATAGCTAAAACATAAGCAGAACAGAAATGAAAATAATTGCATATAACTCACACTATTAAAGTTGATAAATTGTGGTAGACTTTGCCATTTCTTGGCAATATTAGTAGGAGATATAACTTCCTTTAATTTTGTATTCCAAATTCTTCTATTTGATCTAAGTATGAGTCAAAATTATTTTAAAAGTTTTACCATTTTAATAAAGTGAAAGCTGTCACCTAAAGATGGTAAACTTATTACTTTGGTTTTTAAAAATTAAATATATGTGTATTTTTAGGAAACAGATGTCACTCATATCCTCCCTTTAAAACCAGGAATGTTTAACCTATCAGCCTGTTGCATTTGAGACGTTAAAATGAAAAATGACATCTATGCCCATTAATATCGTCAATGTATAAACAGCACAGCGTGACACATTCTTGAGAGCTGAAGGCTACAAAATCTCTCTGAAACATAAATAACAAAGCACTCAGAAGGATATTTGATGTTGATATTCATCTCTGAGAAAAACACTGCTGCCTGGGCTTCTTATGAAAATAGATGCAGCCCAAATGGATCTCCTGTAATTGGTTTCAGATAGCGAGGTCAAAAGAAATATGATACAAGAAACTATTATGTGGAACAGGCGAAACAAGAATGTTTATACAGGCACTCCCTATTTATACTGACAAGAGGTGTATACTCTGCAGATAACCAAAACACTTGCCAGAAGTCCACCAGATTCTTTTCTTTCCTAATTCCGAATCTCAATTTTATTTTTTCAAATGAATGCATACCCTAACATTCCTGCTGAACGTAAAATAAGTTTCTGAACATATAAGTTTCCAAATGGCTGAATATGTCAAACGAGAGTCATCTCGCTGGTAACACTATGCAACCGAAACGTATCAACATGCTAAGCTGGATTTAAGGCCAAAGACTGCTCTGCACTGGTTGAATAACAAGTTAGCCAAATGATTACACAGCTACATTTATTATAAAAAAGACTTCAGGAGAACCTCTGACCCTTTATAACCTGCTCAGGGCCTAATCTCTGGCTGGCACCCAAGAAGAATCCCAGAATTACCCATAGTTATACAAAACCCTCCAAAGATAGTGACTGAAAGACAACATTGTTTAACTCTTCCTAATACCACTCAAATGGTATGGCTAAACCTTCGTCTCTCACTGATTGTGTTTGCCCAGAAAGTTCTCTAATGAATATCAGAGTCAGTCAGCACAGCATCTTTCCAAACAGAGTAGCAAAGCAGTTAGCACTATTCAAAGAATCTTGAATTTAAGATGAACCAACTCCTTTCCAGCAGCAGTCTCTCCAGAAGCCTCAATAGACAAGGCAAACTCCCATTTTTCCCAGTGAACAACACTCTTTTTTCTCTAAGTCACACAAAGAAAAGTGAGGACAAATGTGCGACACCGGAAAGCTCACCTGTATGTAACAGAAATCCAAGCCATATAACCTGTCTGATTTCACTATGAGAGATAGACTGAACAATTTTTACAGTGTTTGCCTATAGAAGCAGACCAGATAGCTAAGGCTGTTAGCACCTATCTCTAGGAAAATATTATCTAAAAAACCTAGATGTCCCCCACTCAATTAACCCAACATCAGACTATGCCAATACTCAAACAAAAAAAAAGGGTTTTTTGTCTTCTAAATCTAGATTAGGGTGCCTTGCCTAGCAGTAGAACACAAACCTGGAAGAGATCCAAATGTCTGAAACTGTATTATGCTCCAGAGGAAGAGGCAATTACAATCCCAAGTACTCCTACCACCAGGCTGCTAGACAGGAGGACAGGAAGTGGTAGTGCCCACCAAATGCAATAGTGAGCCAAACCCTACACGGTGGGATTCAGTGAACATTGAATATGTTTGAAAACATTTACTACATTAACACTACAGGAATTTGTGCAAATAATTGCCTGGCTCCTGGATGCCCCGGCTGCCCAGCTTTTCCAAGGCTGGAAAAATTCTCCATTTGTTCAGGAAAGCATTCCTGGGGAATTTCAAAACAAAACAGCAAAGCATATTGAGGGTTGGGGACAAGTAGGAAAAGACATTCTGGATCACAGTTTAACTTACATTCCTCAAGTGCTTCAGCTCAGAAAATGTAAGAATATCTCTGGATATGGCTCTCATTTCCTTGGACTAAAAGCACTTTGCTGTTGGTTGGTTGTCTAGTGGCAAGGGTAATGGTGTGCATGTGTGGTTTGTTTTTTCAGTATACTGAGGCTCTGATTTAGATTCAGATTGGTGGTCTTCTCTGCAACACAAATTCCACTAGAAGAGATCCTCAATCTACCTGAGCTTCTGTCATATCCTGATGTTATCCTGGATTAATTTTCAGTTGAAGAGAAAAAGTTACAGTAATAAAGTGATAAATGCAACATGAAGTCTTATAATGCTGTTTAATAAAAGGAAATTAATCACATAATTTTCATAAACCTATTTTCAAACAGCAATTTATCAGAGAGAAATTATGCATCTGTAGTTATTGACCTTTCATTTCACCATGACTGATTTGTAATTAGACTGGTTTTGTGAAAAATAATAGTTAATTACCAGATTTTTTTCACTCTAATTGTTTTGGCATTTTTTATTGTTGTTGTTGTTGTTGTTTGGTTGTTATTTTTGTTGTTGTTGTTTAATGTCTTCCTTTTTTTCCTGTGTGAGGGATGCTAAATAAATACAGGGCACTAGGAATTAGCAGTTTACTTATTTCATTTTACAAAGCAAATTTAGCTTCTCTCCCAATAACCCAATTTAATAGATTCTAAAGACTTTTGCAAAAACAACTCTTTAATTTTCTGTGCCCATTATTTGACTGACCAAGAACTAGAAACAAAACATCCATAACAGTTACATGCTTCAATTCCTGGCGGCATTAGCAGGAATGTCTTCCCTGTAGACGAAGTCTGCATTGGTCATTAGGGCTCCATGTCAGACCATGCATAACATGGTGCCTGACAGCAAATCCAAATGCTTTCTCCAAAGCTCAAACCAGCTGGAGAATGCAAATGCCAAGGGTTAGGAGAGATGGGGGCTCACAACACCAAAGTTGTGCTTGAACCTGACAAACTCCTTTCATTCATCCCACATGCCTGAATTTAACTTTCCTTTTGTACCCACAGAAGCAAACAATCTACTCTTACTCCTCTCCTACTCCTTATATTACACAGTGACTAACTGAATTTATGAAATTTTTAAAAAAAACAAACAAACAAAACAGTGCATACATAAAAAGCCAGCAATCCAAGCTCACAAATATTCTGACACTGCTATATTCTTCTATGAGGTGTGATTTTTACAAGACTGGGACATGTAACAGGAGAGCTAATCTCTTAGTTCTAAATGAAAAGAATGTGGAAATGGTGGCATGTATCCGATTTCCACATGAAAACTGGTATGATCTATTTCCAATGAAAATCTGCTAACTGATATACAAAAGATATTTAAGTGTGCAGGCAAAGAAAAACAATCAATACAGCTATACCATGCATGAAGCCAGAAATAAAAGAATCCTAAAATTACAATAGGTTTAGATAGTATTATGCATATATGGTGGAACGTATACATAGGATTTGAAAGGATTGGTTTAAAAAAGACCTTCTTTCAAGTCTGTCCATTGTAGACATTCCCTTATTGGCTGTGAAACCTACTTTCAATTAAAGCAGTCGGAAACAAAGTAATATTGACTTAGGTAGAATAATAGATGATTTGATAATTTATAAATAAGAAAAGAACTGATGCAAGTTAAATCAAGGGCAGCCCTATGTGTATTAAGATCAAAATTTGGAGCAACTTTGGGAGTGGAAAGAAACAGAGTACCAAAGGAAGCATTGTAACTGTTAGGAGGCTCTTAGAAGGCAATAGTTTTAACTGATAGCAGTCTAAATGGAAATTTTAAAATTAAAGACAATGAATTAATCATGGAGATTAATAATCAAATTATTAACAAATATCATCACCAAGATATAAACTAAACCAAGAAGTGAGGCAGATATAAACCAGAAGGAAGCATGGATGCTAACATTTTGTTCTGGCCAACAGCAAGATTCCCAGAATAGAACTTCAAGTTTGAGAGGACTGATCTGAGGACTGATTAATTTTGTTAAGTAACACAGAGAGGTAAAATAACATGCAAAGAACAAACGCCAAAACAATTTTAGCCTAAAATAGCCCTAGCCACTTAGAAGTCAGAATGAAATACATCTATCTTTACAACTTATTTTGAATTAAATTACATTCTGCACTCACTGGTAAAGGAGTGCTGACACGAAGTATCAGAAGCACAGATTCCTCATCTGGATACCTTCCTTGCAAGCTAGTAACCAAAACTACCCATCAAAGAAAATGGATCTACATGGTACCAAAATTAAATTAAATTACTGTAATTGTACTAATCAAACTCTCTCAGCCAATCCAAGTGTGAGAAATTACATATCCATTGAAGAGCCACTGATTGAAAGGGCTCCAAATATTTGAATGATAACAATTTGATTTACCACTGCCCTTAAAAATCCATATGCAGTGGAATGAGTGAGATTGTAACCATGAAAGGAAATATTATCAAGATGGTCACATCAAGCTTTTAGTGTATGGGAGGAAGGCACAAAAGCCATTACTGAAATATCCAGCTGATTATCAGTGGAGAAGAAAAAAGGTCATGACTGGGTTTCACATTTGATAGTATAAATTTAAAGGGTGTTTGAAATAGTTTTAATAGTTCTAATTATTGACTTTTAGTTCTTACAAGAGCATAATTTAAAGAAATCTTAAAATTAATACACATAGCTGTGATGAAAACTATACATTGAAGACATTAAAAAAAAATCCTGTCATATTATTATGATAAAAGCAACCGGAATATAAAAACAGAAGTGTCATATACAAAACTGATATTTTCTCTGCTTTCCTCGACCTTCTAAAGACTCAGTTAGTGAAATGACTCAGCTTGGGACACAAAGGTTCAAAGAGGTGGATCATTTTACCAGTAACCAGATAAGAATGGTAATAACGATGTCAATGAGAAAATCCAACATATGGGATGGCGGAAGTCTAATCATAAAAAAGGAATAAACCCCAACTCTAAAGCAGTAACACTCATCAGCAAGTTCTTGCACAGAACAAATTAATTGTATTCCATAGGAAGGACAAGCAAAAAAGGCCTTAAACTGAATCCAGGAAGATTTAGTTAAATTTAAGAAGAAACTTTCCAATGGTAGAGTAGTGGAGGAATACAATAAATTGTGTACATGCTGCAAAATCATTATTGCTGATCCTGTTCAAGAACCATCGTAAGGAACAGTTAAGAGCACCAATTCTGCTCTGGGACACAGAAGATCTTTAGAAGTGTCTCACGGCCCTGTTTTATTTGATTGTGTGGCTCCTGTGAAAGCATACCAAGTTCGGATTACTCTGATGTCTAACACCTTGCTACATTTCAAATAACACCATGTTCTCATAAACTGAGTATCATGAAGCTCCAGCATGGTTTGTTTCCATGGTGAGCTAACAGCAGAGGATCAGCAAGAGCTGCATATACAGAGTTGCTCTTTGGAATTTTCTGACCTTGCATGACCACTTTTGTGTTTATGAGACTACCCTTGAAAATTTGGACTGAACAAAGAAATAGTGTATACAGAACAGGAGATGGCTTAGAAATAAATGCTATGTGCCCTAAATGCAGTCAGAGCTCCTGATCAGGATTCTTGTGTCCTCACCTCCAAGTATTGACACAGCAGTAGCAGAAAACAAGATTTTCTTGTTATTACAATTCTTATTAGAAACAACAGAGATGTGGCTGAAAAGGAGAACTAAGAAGAGGAGAGAAAAATAAGGCAAGAATGAGGGTCCAAAACACCACTAGATCAACTTTAGTCAGACACCTTCACAAATTTTTAAAAAAAGCAAAAACAAACTGACCCATTTTTGGTCATGTTTTTAATGAACAAATTCGATCCAAAGTCACTATGTAATCTCAGCCACATTGAAGATCAGTCTATATTGCTAAAGCTAAATCAGCTGAACTGAAATCCTACTGTGCATATTTTTTTATTTTTTCTTATGGATATTTTGTGATGCTTTCTAAAACTTCAGTTAACATAAACTAAACTAACAGAACATATTCAATAAAAGAATGATTAGGGGAAGAAACAATGAACATGAACATAAACAGGCAATATAACAATAGCCATTTTATCTGCAATCTTTCAAGACTTTTGAGAAACCATATTTTGGAGACAGAATTGGAGTTTGGTCTGCAGTTAAAAAACAAACAAACCAGTAAAAACTTGTCTTGATATAAGAGAAAGAAGTAAATTATGCAAACAGCAGCCCATTTCTAGACACTAAACTTATCAATGGTGTCTTTGGGCAGTAGTTCTGAATATGCTGAAAACAAAAGGTCTGATCTAAACTCCTTGGAATAATTCTGAGCACTAAAATCTGGTATTAAGTGTGGACAGTGAGATGGCAGAGGAACCTCTGTTCCATAATCACAAATTGGTTTATATATTTATATAAAACATGTCTGTTTTATATGTTTATAGAAAACACATAACCGTTACCTGCACTTGTGGTCTACTCTGACCTGCTTGAATTATTACAATTTCAGCTTTTCTCTTGGACTGCTTACCTACCTTTTAACTTTTTGGTGCATTTCGCGATGATTTAGCAGGCACAATCCAACACACAGACCTCTGACTCTGAAGAACACCAACCTTCAGGTTCTTGCTGCAGTTGCCAACTGAATTGTATGTTTTGAAGGGTAGCCTTAACAGCCCGTGTAGACAGTGCTACTGAGAAAGCATTCCCCACTTTGGGGACTTTTAAGAGTGAAGATTATAAAAGGAGGGAAATGACAAAGAGCTTTAATTTTAAGTTAAAATGCGGGTAATAGAGAGACAGGCAAATGTCCTCAGGCTCCCCATCCCAGTTTCAGTCTTTGTGAGGACATCTAGTAGGAAGTATATTCTTTATAATTAGAAACTTGTAGGGATGAAAAAGAAGAAGACCTGAAGCTATTAAAATTGTTTTGCAGAAGAGGAATAAAGATATTTTGCAAATCCCAGGGCATTTAGGTGCTGGAGAACTGATAGCAACTGTGCAAGGAACTCCCAAGTAATATGCATGAGCACTGCAACAGGTTAGACATTTGAATTAAAAGGTAGATGTTTCTATCACCATCAAACTCACCCAGGAAAAAATTATCCTTTTTATACTGCCTTGGCATCTACAGTAATCTTCCTAAACAGCAAGCTGATCAAGGAATTATAATCATAAATATGCTCAGGGGCATTATCACCTTTAAATGCATTTGTAAAAGCAGACACACCCAGGTGTCGGTGCCAAACATATGTAATACTTCACATCAGTTAAAGTCTCTTCTGGCATCAGACTGTAACAATTTCCTCTGAACCATGTGGCATATGTTACATAATCACTATCACTAACATGCACATAAAAAAAAGCACTGGCAACCTAGCACATGATCAAAATATGCTGGAAATTAAGTTCAGATACAAATTTTACTCCATATATTGCTTCAACTATTTTTGCTTTACATAAATCAAAACTTAATAATCAGCTTTTATTTTTTCAGTCCTCTGTCATGTCATCAACTTATGGTCTAAGTTCAGTCACTAGTCTTCTCTTCTAAAGATTCCTTTAGAACACTCCTTTTTGCACACAGTTCAGATTTCATGTCCTAGAAGTATTTTCCAGATTCTCCTTCCTACAACACCTTTTTTTCCTTCTTGATACATTTTAAACCTCAGCAAACTGCAACTATATTGCCATTTAATTTACTAGGCAGGATGCAGTGCATCTTCTCTGTGAACATTTATTATCTTAGATCATCACTAAAATCATCACATCTAGATAATCACTTCTTCACACCATGAGTTTCAAGTATCACACAAAACATGGATCTATTCCTGACTAGATATCTCAATACTAGTATAGTGTTACAAACTACAGTAAATTTTAATTTAGCTGTTATTTTAAAAATTTTATGTCATTTATTAGAGATGGATTTTTTATTTTGCAGGATAAAATGTAAATAATTTTATCTCTGAGATTTGGGAAAAAATACAAGACAGACATCATCATAGTATTATAGTATTTTTAGTCAGAAGGCCTTGCCTTTTATGAGAAAGCCTTCTGGATAATGCCTGTTCATCTACTGCAATTCCCAGGGCTCTTCTTGTGCCATAGGACAGTGGACTGAAGAATAAAAACAGGAGAGAAACTATTTTATGTGAGACTTTGGGATGGCTTTGAAATAGTTTCTAGAGCACAGTTTATGGCATAAGGTTTATGCTGCTACCTGAAGAAAGAGCTGTGGCCAGCAGGTGAAACAATCTTTGATTTTAGATGAATGAGAGAGGTTCTCACCCTCTTCTCCAGCGATCCCCAGGTTCATTAATAACACTAAGACATGAACCCTGCAAGCACTTTCATGTATAGAGGTACAAAAAATATAGGGAGTGCATTACTAAAAAAGGTATTATGACAATATCAGTTTTACCAACTCTCTCAGGCTTCACCTACACTGAAAACTGGAGAGTGACTGAGAATATGATTTTCTGCACCAGCAAGCTGAGTACAGCTCTGGGCATGAATTTTTTACCTGTGCTGACCCAAACTCTCCCAAGCTATGCTCTGGCTCTGCGGCTCTGCAGCAGCTCTGCAGTCAGATTTTTCCAAGGACCAATCTGACTATGGAATTGGGTGCAGCTATCCCAGTTTTGGGGACTAAAATGCTTATTAGCTCATGTGTGTCTTACTCTGTGTCAACTGCTCAGTTTAGTATCCACAAATCATGTCTTTAATTTATTAGTGAAGATCATGGCTATGTGTTCAAAACAGTTGAGCCAAATGTTGTTTTGGAGCCTCTCTTGACAGAAGCAGCCAGGTTGTGATTTTGGGATGGCTTGTGAGAAATGTCAAAGAACCTTAATTTCATATCTGTACAGGTCGGAAAAAAAAAGTGTTGTCAGAAACAAGAGCAGACACTCCAAGGTGGAGGAATCAAGATTCCTTTCATTCTGAACTGCTGCATCCTGAACTTCCTATTGCATATCTGCTGATGAGTTTTAAGTACCAGTTTTATATAGACACCTCATGCATCTGGGATGAGCTCTACCAATGAAAGTCAGAATTTTGACAACAGCCACTGTTTTATGTAAAGCCTTAATTTCTTTCATTAAAGAAGCAGTGGAAAAAACCCCAAAGAATCCAAAGCATTTGTTTTCAGAGTTACCATCAATCAAATCCACAAAAATAGTACCATATAATCACAGAATCACAGAATTCACAGAATGTCTAGGTTGGAAGAGACCTTTAAGATCATTGAGTCCAACCCATACCATAACACTTCAACTAGATCATGGCACTCAGTGCCATTTCTGTAAATACTAATATAGTTTATAGTATTTCTCATCCTCATGTTTAGGCACTTAAGACTGAGTATTCAGAGTTATGTAATTTGACAAAGGCTTAAAATAGGTAAATTCCAGAGCTCAGGTTAGTCACCAACTCCACAAGTGCCCCAGATCTCAATGCTGGGACTGAACTCCATCTACTACTGGCAAAGGAGCAAGCAGGTTATTCAGCAAAGGTGACTGGGACTCTGGAACCAGATGACAGAGCATTGCAAAGGCTTTGGTGTATCACCAGTGGCATTTGCATGAAAAAAAGAGTAAAAAGGTCCAACTTCAGGCACTTAAAGTGGTTTTTTTTAATATTATGAATACTTTTATTTGTTTATTTTAAGGATACTATGAAAATGAGATTTTTCAGGAAAAGCACACTATGAAAATCAAAAGTACTAGCAATGTATTTAAAAACAATTTAATCATTAGTAGCACTTTTCTTTAGATTTTTCTGCATCAGAATTTGGAACTATTCTGGCTAGAGGTTTTATGCCTCTCTGAAGAATAGTTATTCCTTCATTGCTATAAAAGACACAGAGAAAAGGTAGATCACAGAAAGACTACAAGGACTAAAAAGGACATTAAGGACAATTTTTAGAATTTTTTTGCAAGTGCAAAGAGAGTAGCACCAAAATAAAAACAATGGAAGTAATGTTGAAGAGAAATTAAATTTCTTCCCAACTAGAAGGTATTTAAAAAGACTCATATAGTAAACAGAGTATAAAAATCAGGCCAGCACACTATCATTGAGAATAGATATTTTAGTGACTAGAGATGATTATGCTACTCAAGAAAACAAATTAATTTTACTTAAACTGACATCCTTAATTTTCAAGGCAAGTGTTTCTCTGACTAGTCTGACACAGTTTAAGTAGTATAGATAGTCTCTCTTTTATAACAAACATTGGTAGACTACAAAGTGACCTAATAGGCACCATACTTTGCAATCTGAACACATGAAATTCACTCAAGCTCTTACATCATCTTTCAAGACAAGATATATAATGAGCCTCATTTAAAATTATTTACATGTGAATTAATAACATTCCAAAGTAGATATTTTGCAACAAAGTTAAAGTTTAAAAAAAACCCTAAGAGCAATGCCCGCAGGCATTCTCACCTTTACCAATCATTAAATTTGTTGGAAGAAGTGATTTCTGACATTTTGCCAAATGCAAGTGATAGCAACCTGTGCATTTGTTGTCCAGGTTTTAAGTTTTCTTTCAGACAACGTTTTCTTAACGTATCTGCATTTTTGAGAACCACAAGCCTCTACTGCAACTCATTATTTAATCTCTGTACTAGAATATATTTTTGAAGTTTTGCAAACATATTATCCCATATTATTTATGGCATAGTGGAATTCAGATTCTGGTTCAGTTCGGGTCTTTTTTCCTAGGTGTCACAAGAAGACAGGGACACCTAAAGCTTCAACGACATAGTTTTATAAAAATCAAAAAATGAAAGATAAGGAGAAGAAAGTTTCTACTCAAAAGAAAAGAAGGGGATTTAGCAATGTATATCCACACAGTAATAAATTACTGTGTTGTATCTAACCTGTCACAAACCATACGTATTCACCCACGCTGTAATACAGCTTCAGCAAGTTTCCTGAATTTCTCAAGTAAAAATAAGATTTTGGAAACAGAGATAATTCAACATTTCACATCACAGCCTTTAATGCATGCTCAAATTCCAATAATTAGTAGGAGCAAACATAGGAAGATAGCTGGTCCTGTATCTAGAGTTGCATTTCTGAAACTGTTTTCTATACAGAAAGGAATAAAAGTTTATGACAAGCAAAGAAAGAAGGGACAGGTCAAATCTGTGTTAGATTAAATGCTTATACCTTTAAGTTTTACCATATGTTGATTGTCCAGAACATTATAAATATAATTGAATATAAAATATCTTTATATGGAGGGGTGTTCAACCAGTACAAATTAGCTGCAATTAAATCCTGCCCTTGCTGATTACTATATGTGTTCAACTGTCAGTCTCTCATGTCTACTCACACTGTAGCTAATTTCAAGCAATATCCAAAGGTATACAGATTTCAAACAGATTTAAAACCCTTCAGTCTAGTAAAGAAGAAACACAAGACGACACTGAAATTCAAGGCACAGAAAAGCTCTGTTCTGCCACGGGACACAAGAATGGAGCATGCAGAGATGTTAATTTGACTGGAGCACCTTCCACCAAAGGCTAATATTTCTGTAGGATCCTCAAGTCAGGTACAAATATTTCTGAATTTCTCCTTTTTTTTTTTTTTTCCCTTTCCTTTCTGTTTAATGTTAATGGAAGATGCCAGATGGATGGTCTTGGAGATTACAATGCCCTTTTTCTATGTTCAGGGGAAGTGCAGCAGTCAGCTGCAGGAGCTACTAAATGCAGCCCGTTACTGCCTTGTTTCAAGGGGTACAAAAGTAATTCTAAATTCATGCTCTTTTACTCTTCATTTCTTGTACTGATTATGCCAATTAGAGCAGGCCTCTTAGTGATACAGTCATCTGTTTTCTAGAAATCTTACCTGCCTGTTTATATGTTTGCAGGTACTGACAGCTACAGATTATATAACTATCCCCAACAGTGAACAAGGAGATAAGCAACAGACTGAGTGGTAAACACCACTGAGTCATTTATACCATTGCTGGAAGAAATTTTGGACTGTCTTTACTGCACGTATGTGGAACTGTCTTAAATGTGGGGACCAAAGAGAGAACAGTATCTAAGTAAGATGTATGATTGTACATCTGCTAACACAAAATCTAAGTTCTTTGCCTCTAAACCTCATTGGTTTACAAACGCTTCTTTTCCAGCGTAGAGAACATCTAGTTCATACATTCTGCTTGGTTCTCTGGTGAACAGACCATTTGTTTTCAAACCAAAATCAAATCCTTTATTCTCAAAGTCCGAGTCAATGTGACCCCCTAAAGAACCTCGTGTACATTTGTTTCTTCTGATCTGTCAGCCTTCCTTTTTTTATTATGGTTATCCTCTTCCCTGGGTGACTCCAAGGGCTTTCTTACATTGCCCAACATGGTAGCCTCATCTTCACTCATGTTTCTGTTTCACTCAAGAACTTAAGTTTTCTCTCAAAACTTTTTGCAGTTATTTTCCTAATACTGACCTTAATCTTTCCAAACGTTGTCTTTACATTTTAAGATTCTTGCTTAAGTTTAAATAAATAAAAATTAATAAACAAAAAGTCCAAAAAATGTTATTAACATGATACATATGTAAAATAGGTGGATTTAATGATAGTTCATTTCTTCTTACCCCAGTTTTTAACTGCTCTTTTCTCCTGTATTTTAATCCCTGCTGAATTTAATTTATATGCTGTGATTAGTATCTTTAGAATAGTCTTACTTTCAGCCTGAAGGGGTTCAAAGATGTTACTGCTTTGTAGTGCAACAGTATTATTTTGCTTACAGTAGTAAGTGTTCAGAATATCTATGAAGTTCCAAACACAGTAAGAGAAGAAGAAATAACAATCAACTGATTCTAAAATATACCATGTCATTTAATATGTAATAGTAGCTGCAGTTGAAGCCACTCTTTTCTGTGAATAGAATACACATGAATAACAGAGGGTTTTTACATACCACGTGATAAGCAAACCTGCATACAAAAGCATTTAACATATAAGATACATGAGGCCATTGGAAGAGAGATTTGCCAGGAAAGACACTAGGACTCTGTATCACCACTTGGGTAAAGTCCATGAAGCCAAATATGCTTTTGCCTTTGGATATGGGCTTTGTCTTAGAGGCAGAAGGGAAGCTGAAAGTGCCATGTTCAGAGCCCTCTCCACAGTGGTAACCACATTTGCACATAACCGACTTCATCAATCAGAAACGTGCCATGTGCAATGTAACGGAGAAATAAAGAATAGGGGCTAAAGAAAACTGTGCTCTGAACAACAGCAGAGAGTGGAGAAAAAGAAATGAGATAAAGCAATACTCCTCATTAATCTCTCATTTCTTGAAATCCTGAGTATTGAAAAAAGCAAGTTAACTACACATAGTGTAGCACTGACTCACAGGCTTCTACCGGGACATCTCAAAAGGTCCTGGTACCAAGAAGAAAGACAGGTAATTATTTTTGTGGGCTTTTGTTTGGTTTCTTTTTTAGTGGTAACAAATTCTATACCTTTTTAAATTTGCTTGAAAATTCTTAAGGAGAATCTTAAACAGGGTAACACAAAAATCTGTTCATTGTGAAAAATGGCCATCATCTTCAAGACAAGCTACAGTTTGCCCTTTGTGCTTTGAGACTGAGAATTCAAAAATGCAGACCTACAACAGCCAAGCTGCCCCTTTTTATCTGGAGACTTTGGGTATCCCCCAAGATTTTTATATAAATGTAGTGCACTCTGGTTTACATTAGAAAAGGAAACATTTATCTTATCACATTGATATCGGCTCAGTACAATATTACATTCTGGAATAAGAAAATATTGCAACTTTTCTTGAAAAGGTCAAGAGGTACTGTTTATCTTCAGGGCATAATGAATTACATAGTATTTCCTCCCCAAGAACTCTGGAAGAATGGAATATGTTTTGACGCACAATGCACAACTCATGGCTCTGTGATAGTAGGTGGAATAACAAACAAAGCTGTAGTGGAATACTTCAAGCTTCAAAATTCTGTATAAATACAAATCTATGTGAGAAACCTGGCTAACAAGTAGAGCTATTGCTACTAAAAAAATATGTGTGACAATTCTAATAAGGCATGACCTTCAAATCTCTTCAATCTCTTAACTGCATCCTAAATTCAAGTTTACTTACTTATATTGCACATTAAAACTTATAGCTGTTCACCTAGGTAATGTAACAGCTACCAGTTTCTGGTATCCAATTTTATAGTCAGAACACATCTTTTTATTTATGAAAATCAGATTTCCTCTTATGTCTGACTGCTTTGTTTATGCTGCAAGGATCACACTCTCAATTCACTGTTATTAATTGCTAAATACTGTCCACTTTTCTGAAGAAATGTTTCCAGTTAGGTTTCATNTAAAAAAAAAAAAAAAAAAAAAAAAGAAAACATTATGATAGCTGAATCTGAAATCCAAATAATAGAGACCTGTGTCTCCTCATATTTCCTGTATCAGGACCAGTGACTAGTAAATGAAAATTTTAGTTGAAAATCTATGATGATACTTACAAGCAAAAAACATTTTTCCCACGGAAAACAAAACAAAACCCATGTTTTATACAATCTCATCTTCCAACAGCTCATCTATAGGAAGTAATATGTGACTTAGTCCTGAATATTAATTTTTCAAAACAAGTGAGAAATTGAATTAACAAATTATTGAGGGTCTGTGGAAAAAAATGAGAGTTAAACTAGGGAATAATGACAACACAATATATTTGAAAAATCTCTACTGCTCTGCAAATATCCTTTTGCAATCACTTTTTGCCTATTCTATTAAGAAATTAGCAGAATGCTGATGGAGATTGGAGCAGTAATCTGGAAGGGAGACATGTGTACCAGCATGCCCCTTGCAAGGCTGGTCGGCTACTACCTACTAGCCAAGATTGCTGCAAGGAGCTTTTTCTTACTCTGTCCAGTTGAAACTCAAAACAGTGATCACAGTGGTCAGCTTTTACTTTACCGCTTAATACAGGAAAGAAGTACTCACCGAGCTGAAATTTGTCTCAGATGGCAAGTGAGAGCTAACAGCACCAGCTCTTTTAATCTGTTCATTCAACACAAGAACTCACATTTCAATTTATTCTGCCAGGAGATCTTGAAAAACACAGTGGTCAAAGAAGAGTCAGTAGGCAGGGGGTGCTCTAAAACATACTATAGATCTTTGGCAATGTGGAAAAAAATTGAAGAGACAAACCTCGAATTGTGTGGAGATACACCTAGACTAAATATCCAGGACAGTCAGGGAGACATTTAACTTCAATTCAGAAAAGAGGTGAGAAACAGAGAAGAGGTGAATACAGAAATCTTTCTGTTTGTGAGTACTGGGTCAATAAGAAAACAATGAAGATCAATACGAACTGCATCACTTGAGGGCACTAAGCCTCCGTCACACCTACAAACCGAGATGCCACATCAGTGACAACAGCTGAACAGCTTCAATGGCAAGATCAGGCAAGATCTCAATATCAAAGTAGTTATCTGAAATAAAGTAGCTTAACAGACTGAGCTTGAAGCTACATCGTGTGGGAGAAAAATCACAGCTAGATCAATTTTCCAATGAATATGCCAAAAGAGATATTTATGTAGAAAATCAAGGCTTCTTTTTTTTTAGGTAAGAATTCTTACTCTGTGATACAGAAAAAGGGGAAAAAAAACAATAAAAGGAAATATATTACTGTAAGTAATAAAGAAATATTAACTGGAGTGTAATATCATGGATCTCATGGTTATGGGAGGTGGAGATATGATCAAACTGAATAAATAGAGTTGGGATCATAGAATTGTTCAGCAAACAGTCTGTTTGGAAAATTATTTGAGTCCGCCCTGTCATATACAGAAATTAAGTAAGTGTTAGAAGAAAGTAAAGTGAAATAAAAAGACTATTTATATTCAAAAACTTCTGAACGAATTCTCCATGAATTCTTTCATTTTCTGGTAGAAGTTTTCTTTCCTCTACTTTTCCTAATAGAACAAAAGTTGAAGCATATCAAATCATTCAAAGTATCCTCAAACATATCAAGAGATTTTTTGCAGAAAAAGGAAACAATACCTATTTTCATCAGATTTCAAGACAGTAACCATGGCTGCCTCTGTCCAAAACTGCAATGAACAAAACACATAGAGCACTCTCTCTGGTTTTCTTTCCAAAGTATTCTTACATTCTTAAAATATGTCACATCCAAAGCAAGAAAGAAGAAAAAAAATTACAGACTTACATGATGGTTAGATTTTAATAGGACACTTAGGTTTTAATAAATTACTATCAGATTAATGATAAATATTAATAGCCCTGAATAGGGCTATACCCAGTTCTGCTGGTTGGCTCCTAAGTATGTCATCTGAGTCTTGAAGCAGAGTTGCAGAGTTTTTGATCAAAGTAATACTCCTAATTTTAAGAAGAGTGCTTAGCATGCATAAAATACTTAAAATTCCTAACAAATTATCTTTTAAGTCCAAACTGCTAAAACAGTAAGCTAAATGCCTAAATATAAAGTAGCAAAAAGGAAATAATATAACCTCTAATTCCCACATGTTTAGCCAAGTTCTATCATCTGTCCCTTACTATTTAGGAAAAAAATCCATATAAGAGGATAGCTCTGTTCTCCACACCTTTTAAGAAAAGCACTGTAAAACTAAATGAAGTTTTCTACTTTTATTTTTTACATTTATCTGACTTTTCCACATCTTATTTATCAGGTTCTATCAATGGTTTTATGTTGGAGTTTTTTGAGTCATTCGGCCACAGATTTCTCACTGAATTTTAACAATCAAAATGGATAAACAAATTTTAAATACAGTGTTAGGAGTTGGTTCTTCATACTCCTTTTGCATGTACCAATACTGGATAACAGTGTTGGTAAATTACAATAATTCAGACCAACTGAAAGGACTGCCTGTGTCTCAGTGAGTCAGGTTACCATTCTCAGGTTCCTCTGAGAAGGAACTGAGGATATTCCTGGGCTTGCTGGGCATTTTAGATTTAACACTTGGCCTCTCAGAGCAGTTTTCATCTTTTAAAACTGTTTTTTGGCTTTAAGGAACATTTCTGAAGGGCTTGGCTAGCTCCAGGCACTTAACCCTGGTTTGCACTTGCAATGCACCAAAGGCTGTGGCTTCCAGCTAGGAAGTCACCGACTGACTGACAAAGAGACACAATATCCTGGCACAGTACAGGGAATACAGACTGAAATTCTATCCTTGATGCACTCTGCACATTTTGAAAAAAACAAGGAGAAAGAAGGTACTGTCTGAGGTTCTGAGAAAATTTTGGAGCCCAGCTTAAGAAGCAGGAGAGGCATTGATTGAGAAGAACAACAAAGATATGGACAAAAATGGATTTTGTGATCATTATGCAATTATTTCCAACCTGTAGGAGGGGGAGATGAAGCAATTAGTGGCCATCCCTGGGAAAGGAGAAATAAAAAAAGGCTCTTTCTGCCTTGAGGAATCTTTCACATCTCATTCACATCACAGAGACTGTTGGAAGTTACAGTTAGCCCTTACAGCACTTTTCTGATCATTGGTCTATGGGTAAAAAATATTTGATATTTTGGGCCATTCTTTTCTTGCATTGCCAAAATCCCCTCTTCTCCTTCAAACTGAAGTTTGTCTATTAAGCCTCAGGTATGAGGGCCTTTAAGATCAGGAAGGACAAGAAGAGCCCTTAGGACACTTAGCACAGCTAATCATAAAAAGCAAGAAGCAGAAGAAGATATTTGCTCATTGCATTTTACAGAAACAATTAGGGAGTACAGGCCTTGCTAACGGATTTTTGTTATTTCATTATTTTGTTATTTTATTAAGGACACAATTAAAGAGGAGAAAAAACTCCAATCAGAAATTACAGCACACCATGCTAGACATTCAACAAATACAGTGTACAGACAGACCTTGCAATAGTTTGGAAATTGTGTTCATGAAGGGTAAGGGCCACTGAATGAAAGTATAATTAAGTTTTGCAGTGAAAAGTTTCTCATGTATCCACTGTGATTCAACGTAAATTCAATGTAAAACAATATTTTAAAGTTTATTCTTTAAAAGTTAAAGAATATTTTGTGTTGTCTATTCACATAAATGGCATGAAGACAGATTTTTGGCCTCTCTTTAAAAGCTATGAAAAGCAGCCCAAAAATAGCAGGATAAGGAGTTTAGGAGAAGGTTTTACCAGCACGAATCCATACAGTAGCAAAAATGGAGTGTGCTAGCTAGTTTGTTGTATGCAGATTGGTGCTAATTTACATTCTGGGATACTTTAGCACCTGAGACAACTAATATCAGGACAAGTAAATGAGTCTGTGCATCACAAACACCACGAGAATGGGGTCAGTGTAGCCTGATACACAACACGCATATTTCAAAGATGGTCACAAGCTCCGGCACAGATTTTAAGTATTTCATATTTTTCCCTCAGATTTGTACTTCTGAACATTATTATCAATATAGATAACATTATTGTTTTATTCATTCTGTTTTTTTCCCAAGCAGCACACAGGACTGACTTTTGGCACACTGGTTTATAAACTGTTTCATGTGCCTATACAAGTAAAAATTACATTACGTTAAGAATGCAATGCAGCAACACAGGATTATACAAGTTGCAGTATTTTTTTTTTAATCATCTTTAAGTAAGAGGTGCCAATAGAAAAAGAAGAAAGTTATGGTTTTATTTATGCAGGATTATAAGTATGGTAACAAATGGAATGAAAGAGGATAGCCAAACATCTTTCATTATCTGCAGTAATGTTATACAGCAGCCACAGCATCAAACTCCAGGCATGTAATTAGGATTGCTCTGAAGCAGCAAAAAAAGCATATTGGTCACTCAGGTATTTTTTGCAACACAAGATGAGTTTTTACTGAATTTTTTCTTTGACTGTGAAGCTCTTTCTGCTTTCAAGTGTACATCCTTGAAACTCCATGGCTTCTTCCTCAACCCTCCCATCACAGTTCCTCCTCTGTCATTTAACTCTGTATTTGCTCATGCACATGTGGAAAACAGCATGTTTTCCCTCCTATGGTTTTTGCCTTTTGTTTCTTCTTTCAAATTCTTTTAATCAACAAAATGCATATAGTTAATTTTTCCTTCTATTACAGAGACCATCATCTAAACCAGGGAAAGGTGCTCTGAAAATGGTCCCTACATCATGCATGGGGAGCCAGCTGATGACTTTAAGAGTAGTCTGTGATCTGAGCCCTAACAGAAGAGTTCCTATCTCCCAACATGGCTTCCATACTAGGAAGAAAGTATTACCTAAATTATGACTTCCACTGAGAATAATGAAACATCATCCATTTTGCACGATAGCCTTTAGATGTGGAAATTTCCTCGACAGTGTATGTTGAGTTAGCCATGGCTAGGAAAACAAAACCTCATGGTTGGTGAGGGAAAATTAATCACAGCCAGAATACACATGGTTTTTGAATGCCTCCAGCTGCAGCGCAGACACTATGCTTCAGTAAGTTTCAAAAATAAAAAAC
>VWZP01006227.1:514135-546635 GCA_013396995.1 Dicaeum eximium | reverse complement strand
AACTTATGCACTCAATATTTGACAGAAAATTTGGGGTTTACGAAAACAGCAAACATGGGTATTACCATCTCCAACAAGCATTCGATTGACACAAAAATCAAAGGAAAACAAATGCTTCATACAACCTCCAGGTAAAAATAATCATTAAATCTAGATAAACATATTTTTTCCCAAGCTACATGGCAATTTACAATTCCCATTTTATCACCATGTGCTTACAGATATTTCAGTGCACATAAACATATTCATTAAGCATTATGTAATATCCTAGAAGATTTTTCTTTTCAACAGGCAGTTGAAAATTCTGCTATGAAAGTCCAGTGTATTTGTTTCAAAAACAACACCTCCATGACAGAGAATTGAAAGACAGAATTTAGAACGTTTGAATAGCTTTTCTAAGCATGTGAAAATAAAATTCATAATGGTAACTTGTTTTTCACCTTTAACTTGAATTTAAGTGGATAAATCACTTGTGTTTTAGAAGACAACAGCTTGTACTCCATGTTTCACTGGTTATGAGATTGCACACCTTTTCATGATACACTTTATCTCAAAGTTGTCTGTGGCTGTTCCTATTATGCTGTGTGCATGACCTTTTAGTAAGCTGAAGAAGATACAGTTATCTTCTTTTCTGACATGCAACATCTATCAATCAACATGTTTTCATGTAATTTATTCAAGGCAAATAGCAGCTCCTAAGGCTAGTGAACCGCAGCACTATCCCAGTGATTTTGATTAAGGAACAATGTGGACAGCTTAGGTGGGAAATGAAAAATGCATACCAGTGTTGATAAAGATGTAACTGAAACAGTAAACGGATCTGAAAGACCAAAATGTATATATTTTTAAGTGATTCACAGGAACTAATACAACCTAATATCATAAATACAGGAGATGTGTTATTTGATGAACTTAAAATGTAAGCAAGTTCAGTTTACATATGGTTTTTAAGCAATGTCTACATAGTTTTCTTAGACTAATCTACATTTTTCTCATTGAATCAAGAATGTAAATTAAGACAAAATGATTCTTTTTCAATTTCATGCTGAAGTAGCTCAAGTTAGTGAATGTAATTTCTCCTAACAAGAAAAATTTATCACTGTAAGCTCACTCAGTTGCCTTTTATAGAGAGTTCCTGTAGGCATTTATGGAAGTGAAAGAATAAAAAGATTGATAAATGTGCCAAAGGAATGGTCCCTTTAACTAATTCAAGCCAAGGCAAGCACAATTAAATTACTCTTACCATACAAGGAAATGAAAAGATCATTTCATCATCTATGTGATAATCCTCATCTGTGATGGAATGCAGCTTATTTTTCACTATGACTGAGTTATTTACTCTATTCTGAAATAACTCTTTCTTTTGCACAAAAAAAAAGTTTGGCGTATTTTTACACACTCTCGTTTTAGCTCCTAAATGAATTTGAAGATTTTGCTCACTCTCAAATCCAACTAAAATGAAATCAAAGCATAAGTATACAAATAAAGCATCTTCAAAGTTATTATTTATATTTTAAGCTCTGCAGAACCTTCCTCATACGTTTTGAGATTCAAGTCCAGTTCCACAGACCTTTTATCTCACATGCTAAAAAGAAGAACTTTCTCCCTTTTCATGGTGAAAGGTTTCAATTTTTTGTCTTGCATATAGATCTCTAAATTCTAAAATTCTAAATTCTAGATTTAATTTCTGGCATGATTTCTGGTATAAATTATTCACATAAACCAACCAAATTTGGTTTATATTTTTGTAACTAAGATTCCATACAATTCTGTTGTTATTTTATTGTCAGAATACCAGAGTCATAAAATAGAAAACTCTTGTGCTGTTACTGTGCAAATACTGAACAAATTAGCAATCTCTGCCCCCCTGGAGGTTACCAGGCAAGGACAAGACTGGTAAAACACATTAACAGATGCAGAACAGACAGAGAGTAAAGTACAAAGAGACAATGAAGTAACATCATAAGCATGACAGTCTTTGTATATCATCCCAACCAGTGTCTATATCTAATTATTTCTCTGAAGAAGAAGAATGAACTCATTTCTGGTCCACTCAATCAAGCCATTGGAACCAGTTTATTATGAAAAATTTAAAAAATAGAAAACTTTTCCTGAGTTATTTGAAGAGCTCAAAAAACACCGATGCATAAGTAAGGACATAAACCAATATAAGATGAAGTACATATGTGGTGTAACAAACAGGAAATATATTGTTAAGGTACAAATAAAATTAAAATTGACTAATCAAACTGAATGCTTATTTAGAGGGGAGGAGGAAATTTGTTCTATTTTGTTTTAGTAAGAAAACTCATCATATGGGTGACTCAGAAGGAACTCAGAAAGCTCATAAATACAAACATATAGCTATTGAGTAAGGAAGCCCATTACTGAAATCAAAGGCACAGACATGTTCTCCCCTCTTTCTTATTCAGTACAGAAAGAGCTCTGCCACTTTACTGCCCTAAACACTGAGTTGGCTCTCCTGCTTCAATATCCTTTAGCTGGTTAACACAAAAATGTTTTTCAATACTGTTTACTGGTACTTCTTGTCTTAATAAAAGTACTATTTTTGTTGTCCCTAAAACAGAGGCTATGTCTGAATACTGGAGGCCAGTTCACTATGTGCTATTGCATCAGCCTGCAGAACCTGCCTTCCATGGACAATCTTCACTCTTTTGCATTTTTGCATTTGTACAGATGGTTAGCAGTACAATTGCCCTTCAGCCTCTTAGCAGTTGTCAAAATTAACAAAGGATGGAGTTATTAATTAATTACAGTAACATGTAGATGCCTAAATTAAGGCCCCATTAGATTTGACACTGTGCATGTGTGGCATAAAAAGATCAGGCAGAAACACAGCGGGGAAGAGCAGAAGGCAAGGAAAACCAAAGCATTCCCAGTTACTATAAATGCAAGTTTCAGTCCACGCACAGATTAGCCAGTGCTGAACTTGCTATGCACATCACATGGACATGAACTTCAGGGAGAGCAACAGGCATAATGGATTTGCAGATTTTTATGGGGCAGCATGGGACAGAGCATGAAGATGGCTGAAAAAAAAAATGGACTAATCAGCAATTAAAGCTGGCATTAAGGACAGAGTGGAGATTAAAGGCTGTGGGTCTGGTAAAACCATCCAGGAGATGAGATGGAGAATGGGAGAAGGGAAGATGTAGAAGTACTGGGAACACATAAGAAGTCCAAAATCATGCTGGATTAGACAAGAAGTAAGTGCACAAGAATGAAAAGACTCAAGTTACACAGGAAGTGATGGAATCATAAAAAAACCAGAAGCAGAGGTGAGAGATGAAGGGTGCTTGGAGTAATTGTGGTCTTTTGAAAGCCAGGAAAACATCGTAGATAAGAGGAACAAAAAAGGGATGACTATTTACTGACTAGCTGTGAAGTCTGAGACTCATGATTAGAAGGAGACAGAAGGAATACTGGAGAGATGAGAGAAAAGATAAGTAATGCTGATTTTCGAGATCTTCACCAATTTTAACAAAGGTTTCCTACCAGATCTTTCAGTGAAATTCTCACCAAGAATAAAGAATTTACCTTATAGACCAAGGAAAAGAGTGAAACATTGAGACAGTTGAATTCAAAGATATTTAATTCCTTAGTTATTATTGTATAGATCTGTAATAGACTGTTTACTTTTTAGAATCAGTAACAATTGCCAACATAGTAGAAACTCTTAGGGTTTACCACTTTACCACTATTTTTACCATGTGAATGTTTGAAATCACACCGATGCTCTCCTCAATAGTGGAGAGTTGAAATGCTGCTTTTCTTATTCGGAATCTAAAAATTACAGCATCCCATGAACTTTACTTGAAACATTTACTTTTTTTTTTTTTTTTTTTTTTTTTTTTTTTTTTTTTTTTTTGCTATTTAGGATCACTGCAGATGGTTTTCACGACTTCCTCAATGCAACAGGTACTTCCCAACACCAGTCAAAATGAGAGATACTGGATGTGCCACAGCAGTAAACTATGAAATATTCAATAATGAAAATCTCACGGCTTTTATTAGACCTCCTAAGCCATGATTCACTTTTCATTTAACAAATATAAGAGATGACCTAGAGGCAACCTAATTATTGAGCAGAACGGATCTTGGGGAGACCAGGACTCAAGTCCCTCTCTGCTGTTCACATTGAGATGGAAACTGAGTGATTATTATCTGCATAAAGCATGGACTACAGCCTAAAAGTATAAAGTTGAGCAGATGTAGGCAGGAAACAGTACTTCTTTGAGAGCAGTTTTGTTTATGTTAAAGCTTCTCAGTTTGCATTGCACAGAATGACCCTTCATCCTCTCACCCCCTGCTAGGTGAACTCTCTGGCCAGCCCCGGCAGCTTATCGAAGCTGTCAGGAAAGGTGTTAGCAAACAGTGTGCACACCCTACACACATATGCTCACAAACAAACCAGCAAATCTTACACTGCTCATTGCCAAGGGGGAACATATCTGCAATTGCAGTCTAAATATAATCAGGCTAGTATTCACATTAAAAAAAATAACAAACTACCTCTTATTTCCAAAGCAGAGAATATCTTCTGTGCTGATTTTAAGATGTGTATGAAACTGTACAAACAGAAAGTGTATCTTTTTTGTAATTTTAAACGAACTTTTTTGAGAGCAAAATTAATTCAAAGAAAATGAAAAAGGTGCAACAGTTATGCCCAACAGAGACTTATAAAACAATCAGTTCAGATCTCTGCGTCTCAAGTTTATCAGTGGTTAGGATGATTTCATACACTTGATTTTAGGCCCATAATATTTGAAGAGGAGCTTCAAAAATACTAACAAATAGTACGAAACGGTGCCATTAAACTGTCACAATAAAAAGCACTAACAATTTCAGCCTTTAGGGCAAAAACATTACAAAGAAGGAAGAGTAGTGTGGGTCTGCTGTAAGTTTTGAACATAAGTTTGGGAATATGAGTAAGGCTACTCCAAATAATGTCCAGTAGGAAGAACACACAATCCTTCTTGGAAGTCAACTAACTAGCTAGAAAAAAAGAGACCAAGGTCAAAGGTATGGAATGAGTATGTCTAAAAGAAGGCTGATAAGTATAAGGTTTATTGTGTAAATTCAATGTTTCACAAGGTATAGGTGGCCAAAGGGAAGAGTAATACACAGCTAGATCATAAACTGCCTTCCAAAGGCAGAAAGAGTAGGATGTGAGAGTTTGGCTAATGCAAAGAATGTACAGGCAAAAGACCAATTCTGAAAAATAGTTAAAGAAATACAGAATTATCTGTGAAACTTCCATTCTGGAAGAAGCTAAAAATCATATACAAAGACCTGCAAATGAACAGGACAGCACTAACACTGGACAGAGCAGAGCTCCTGAAATAACTATGAAAACTATTTATGATCTTTATCAGAAAAGATGAGACTCACTGATGCTACAAACAAGGAAAAAGTATGAAGAAATATCTAAGACTGCATGGGAAAAGGTGAAGCTAAATGGTTATAAAAAAAATTAAGAGATGATTATGACCAAAAAGACTGAGGGGAGAGGAGATGTTGTTAGTAAGATTGAAAATGCATGGTCAGAATGGCAATGTAATTGCGTATGTTGATTATCAGCAACAGCTCATCTCCCCAAAACTCCAGCAAAAGGTACAGTACATAACCACCTGTCTAATGGCTGCATTCAGTTTTAACAGCAGGTGAAATCTAAGGCATAGCTTCCATATTGCTTTTTTTCTTTTCACATGTATAAACCTGATAACCTATATCCTGCTAAAAGCATCAGCACCAAAATATTGGGATAACCATCACAGTGAGGGGGAGCCATATCTACAGCTAGTGGCTAGTGAAGGGCTAGTGAAGAAAGCACGCCCTATGGAAATGTCACTCAGCAACTGGGCTAGAAGTGCTTTTGCTTTTCTGTTTCAAGAATTAAACACAGGTTACGTGAGTGAATATACATTACTGCTTCACACACTGACTCAAAACAAAGTGGTTTTGTTTTCAGAAAACATTAGTGCCAAACTGGCAGGACTGGTGGCAGTGTATATATATTACTGTTATATTTGTACTTTCTACTAAATATAACCATCAGTAGTAAATTAATTATAACATTCACTAAGAATTTATTGTTGTTTGATGAATCACAGTTAACACTCATTCAGTTATTTATGATATAATAATCTGATGACCAAAAACTGCTTGTCCTGTAGACTAATACACAAGCCATTACCAAAGATTTCCCAAATAGTTTAAGAAAACAAATTCCAGCCTACAGAGTGTTTGCTGAATTGGTTTCACAGATAATTTATGAGATAGCTGTGTTTTGTGACTGGTCATTTAAATCATATAATATTGTCTTCACTACCTGGCTGAAAGACTGAGGGGCTAGAACTTCTTAACTTAAATAATATTGTTTCTTAAAGGAGAAACAATAAGTACTGCTGTGAGAGTATAAGTAATTCAGTTAAACTAGAAACACTTATCTACTATGAAATAAAACACTGCATCACAACAACAATTTATCCCATTACTTAGAAGTGGGAAAATAATTAAATAATGTTTAGGATTCAAACAAACATTTTTGTTGTGAATTCCAGCAAGAAGGCTTTCAGCTACAAAAACCAGCTTTAATGAATATACGATATTATTTTATCAAATTGTGTATACTTTTTGCTATTGATTTTAAAAAGAGTACCTACCTCACATAATTTACAGGCTGAATGCCCAGTGAGCAAGGTATGCAATTTGTTTCCATGATTCTCTGAACCCGGTTTCAAAAACCTGCCAGTCATCATTTAAACAAGTAAAACGGGCAGCTGCATTACCAAAGTGATTTTTCACACAGAACCTAATGGCATCTGAACAAATATGAATAATATCTGAAATACCATTTTAGCAGTTAGTAGGGCTTGAAAATATGTCTGAAATGTATTTGCTCCTAGCTGGTTTGTGATGCTTTATCCTGTAGACCCTGAGCAGAAGCAGTATGCTGGTGTCTTGCCTTGAAGTGGCTTGTGAGGATGATGGTAACTCTTTCTTTGGTGGCTGGAAAAGGGCTACTCCTTAAACAGAGGATTTTTCTGGTAAATTTGCAAAACTGGGCTGGTCAAGGCATGGTTGAGATAGTTCTCAGTATGTTCCCTTCTCTTTAGTAGTACATGCAAGAAACACTGGTGCTCTAATGAAGCAATTTCCTCCCTTGAGCTGCAAGTCATGAGCCTTGCTACCTTGACTAGCCTTATGTAATGCTATTTGAAAAAATGCACCTGAAATTCCTGTATCCCCAGTAACAAGAAAACCTTGAAAAAGACACAGAAGTGGCCAAAATTCTCCTTCAAGAACAAGGTGTTTCAGAGATAAGAAATAGTTAGAATTCTTCAAAGTTAGGAGGAAAAAAATCCAGGACGTGGGTGAGGGTTAACGCTATGCATGTGTTGAAGCACTAATGATAGTTAGGTAGTTTGGGTTTTTTGAAGATATACAACCTTTATTTACATATTAATCGGTATCTTCCACTAGCAATCAACTATCCTGGTTTCACGCATATTAACCGAAGTACATCTTAACATGACAGTGCATTTCAAATGATGGCAGGCCAAACTCAGCATAGAGATAACAAAAAAATATTAGGTTTATTAATAGGAAAATCAAAATCCATTCTCCTTCCTCAGCCTTAGACAGAAATTAATGAAGTCATCAGGGTGCTGGAGCACTCAGCAAATCCAAATGCGACATTAAGGATTGCTTATACTGCAAACTTCAAAAGGAAAGGGGTGGAAATGGGAGCCACCCAATCACGGGCTAACCTGGACCATAGGTGAAATTTAGAAACACTGTTAATAGGCAGCTGTTGGATAACTAGGAATTCTTTCAACTGTTTCAGTTTTCAGGAACAAAGAAGTCTCCAAACTTCAACGTTGTGTAGTTCTGCAATAAAGCATAAATAACCCATGAGCGACCACAGGTGTTTTGTTAGCTGGGAAAAAGGTACAGAGTTTATGATACATAGTGTGCTTCCTTAAATTTGCAGAGAGGATGACTATTATTCTTTTAGAACATTGAAATAATTAAAATAATGTGTTACCACTGGTGCCATGAAGTTGGCACATTGTATCAGTTCAAAAAAGCATACACCAGCAGTTTTGAAGACAAGGATGTTTCTCTAAGAGCCTAAGATGAAGGAAGGAATACTCTTCATTTAAGAAGTTATTTTTTCATTTACATAGCCCCTTTTATGCTATTTGAAAGTTGGAGGAGAACATAACCACAATAGAGGCATAACTCACATCTCTCATGCTACGGAGAAAAAGGTACATCTTTTTTTCCTATACGGGTTGGAAAGTGTTATATTCTCTAATAGTAGATTATATCTTTGGAGAAAAAGGGAAACTGCTTTTCCAGTTTTCAATGCCAGGTTCAACAAGGGAAATCGTGTTTATATTGTCATCTGCAGGAAAGTCTCCCTCAAGCAGGAAAAAAGACTGAGCCATCAGAACTTGGCCAATGTTTCAGGAAGAAGAGTGAATAGGGCCCCTTAGAACAGAAGAACTGAAAAAAAACCAAGTCAAAAAGTAAATGTGAAAGCAAACCTACAAGGTGAGGCACAGAAACAAGGCTCCTACCATCTCTGACGGCACAGCAACCACAGCCTTTTATGTAGTCCCTCAACCATTATGTGAAAACAGGGCAAGGAGCTGACAGCAAGGAAACACAATCTGAGTCATCCACATCATTATTGCCAGAAAGCTGTCCTCTAATCAAACTAGTAAGTGTATTTATGTAATTTTCTTCTTCATGGTCAGACCAAGCTAATGGTAAGGTGAGGAACCTTTCTAACGAGAAAAAGTTGAAGACATCGTAAGAAGTCATAACAACAAAATGCTTTTTAGCACAGCAGTTGTGGCAAAAAACATATCCAGATGGAGACAGTACTGTAAGGTTATCTCGACTAGAGATTTACATCATTGTTTTGACTTACCCCAGAAAAATCACCTGTGGTGTAAAGAACACTACTGTAATGTAGATGACACTACAACCGCTGAATAGTGTTCAGTTATACTGGAGAGTATTTGAAGTTGTTTTTTTCTATTATTACTAAAACCTCTTCAAAGACACAACATTCTTGCCTCTTTAGGAA
Source organism: Dicaeum eximium (assembly GCA_013396995.1). Lineage (NCBI taxonomy): Eukaryota > Metazoa > Chordata > Aves > Passeriformes > Dicaeidae > Dicaeum > Dicaeum eximium. The sequence continues at coordinate 537,511 of VWZP01006227.1, read as the reverse complement.
ACAAACCGTCCCTTCATTGTACTCCTACAATACCTTGCTCAATAGGGATCAAGAACTTGAATAAGTTTTTAAGGCCCAATAATACAAATAGTTACAATAGCACATCACATCCAAGCAATATTTTTAAGAAAGTACTGCTTGTGTCTATAGCTAAGAAGGACTGCAATATTCTACTCAGTTGCACATGAACCTTCAAAGTTCTCATAATACAGAAAATCTCTTCCTGCTTTTATTTAAATTTTTTTTTCACATGGTCTTAAACAGGTAAATCCGTCCATATATATTTAAGAATGATAATGATCTCTTGTATCTCTTCATAAGAAAGAGCTGGAATATAGTAGCTCCTACTATATAGTAGCTCCTACAGTACGCATCCTACTACATATAAAACTGGATGCATGTCAATTTTTCAGTAGCTAATATAAAGCAAAAAAATGTATGTAGTTTTTCAACATATCTTTTTTTTGAGATGGCAGGTATTCTAAATGCCATGGCAAAGAGCAGGATTATCAATCTTTTTGTCAATGCCTCCTAAAATATATTCTAACTCTTGCACTAACAATCCTGAAAAACTGTGGTTAGAAGCATTACAGGCCCATATATCTAGAAATGGATGAAGTTTAATAAGGAGTAAGCAAAGCCTAGTCCTCTGTCCCAAGCAGAATCAGGTACCACTCAAACTAGTTTCTGTTTTCGTAGGTCTTTGGTGGTGACTTGGGCTTTTTGTTTGTTTGTTTGATTGATTGATTATTCCTTTAATTCCCTACCTTCCTAAGATTTAAACCAGATAGTTAGTTTTTCAAGTATAAACTGCAGGACAGTTCTAGGAGAAATAGAAAATGGAAAGGGAAAGAAAGAGAATTATAAGAAAAGAACAGGAAAAAAGAAATTGAATTAAACAGAATGGAATGGAAATATTGAGGTAGATCTTAGGATGGCTCTAATATGGTATTTTCTGACCAAAGAGCTGCAAACATAACCTACTCATGCTAGGATGGTGACCACAATACTTGCTGTATTTTAATTCAGAATTCACTCATAATTTGTGCTTACTGATCTTTATTCATGTTTAAATCCCCTAATATCAGCAGAGAGCTGACTCTACTGTAAAGCCCATTTCAAAGTCAAACAAAGTGCCTCTTTGAAAGACCTCTAAGTGAAAAGATTGAAAGTTTTATTCAATAAAATTCTTTAGTATTAAGGGAAATTATGTTATACTATGTCATTCTTAACAGCATCTCATACTAATATTTCTATTTATACTTTCTAAGAAAGACATTTGGTAAAATTAGGCTAGCAAATCTGCTTTCACATCCATTCTTATTCTTGCATTTGACTAATTTAATTTAAAAAAGGTTAAAAATCAATCAACCATTTTTTCATTAAATACAAGGTATCTAATTAAAACCAGTACTTCATAACCTAAATTCTCTAATGCTTCTAGTTATACGTTGTTCCAATGCTACTGAGAAGTTGTATATATTCTTCACAATTATCAATACTTTTTATTTATAACATAACATAAAATATTTTTCAGTAATTGTTGTATATTAATGCAACTTCCTATTATACAAAATAAATTCTAGTAGGCACAAAATACTATTTTCTCTGACGGTTTAATGATGAAAGCCTTAATAATTTGCCAAGTGCAATTAGTAGCTTGATTTCTTAAGCAAAAATATCCAAGATGAAGCCACTCCGAGTTATTTTTACATTAAGTCAGTTTTATTTCCAAAAAATACAAGTCCAACCATGTTTTACTGTTATGACTCTGAAAGAAATATATTTTTAGGTTGCCATATCCTTGCAATGATTGCTACCCCATCATACAGCAATTGTTTTAAAGATATATCAAGGAAAGTATGGGCAATTTCTGGCTAGCTATTCAAACTGCAGGCTTTACATCCAAGACATTACTGCTGATCGATTTACCTTTTGATTAGAATTCCAAAAACGTGTGGGAACAATATTTTTAAAAACTGCACTTTTGAAATACCATTGAACTAATGAGGCAGATCAAGGGACCACCGTTATATTCCTAATGCTTCCCGTTTCTTGATCCTCCTCAATAGGGTTTCAAAGGGTCTATTTTTAAATAAAGGGTTCTGTATTTTTTTGTTCACTCCTAATCAAATAGGAAATCAATGAACAGTCATGCCCTGGACTGTTCTAATTTGGATAGCTGGTCTGAAACGATGCTGTTTTCTGTATCAATGAAGCAAAAATCTCCCCAAAACAAAGGATGCTGTCAATTCAAGAGGAGATGTACATCAACACTGCTTGTTTTATGGCGATCTATTAAATATTCTGACCAACATCTGTCCCTGATTTTTTAATTCAGTGGATGTTTTGGATTTGAGGATGATGCAAGAGAAAGCTCTGAATTTCTACTTCTGTCGTGCCACTGAAAGTGCCTTTTGCACTGAGCTATTAGCAACCATCACCATTTACAAATGCTCGACCCTAAGAAGTGCTGTGGCTCCTTTGAAAAGAAACAGTGAAGAAGATCATGATTAATAGCATCACAATAAAATATTTAAACACAAATGACTAATTATATCAAACCAGGCTCTCAGGCACCATTTGAAAATAGTACACTTTCAGTTACAAATAACATTAGACATCTTGGTAAAATTTTTAGTCATGCTTTCTATGCAAAAAATCAACTTCCAACTGTTTTTTAGGGAGGACATTGCACGTAGAATCCTTTGCCAGTAACAAGCAAAAATATACAGGAAGCTGTAGGTCAAACATCATCTTGCTGGCATAGATAAAAGATTACATTTTAAAAATTAAAACCTGTTTAAATATTGCTGTATCTCATAGTATGAGAAATAAAGAGCTGATTGATACTTTCCTTCTTATGTGTTAGCTTATGTTTGTGGTTAGATAACAATATGTTTGTGTCTGGTCATAAGTTTTTTACTTCTAACAAGAGTTTTCCAACAAAGGTTCTACAAAAGGTCAGAGCATACATACAGCTACTTAAAATGGGTTATTAGTAAAGAGGCACAAGCTAAGATTTTGAGATTCACTTTGCCTTGTAGCTAGAGGGGACAAGAATGGATCCCATGAGAATCCTGAACCCAAAGGACACTTACCTCTTAGGCAACAACTGATCAGAAAGGAATCATTTAGTCAATCACAAGACTGGCTGGGCTAACCTCAAGTGTATATTACATTTTTGCCCTGATAGACAGATGATGGTCACTTAAGAAGTTTTATGAGTCCAATCTAAATACTAATTGAGGTATCAGAACATTTGTATCATAATGCTCATTACTACTACAGAGGAAACAATTCAAGTAGCTGACATTCATTCGCAATACTATTACCAAAGTCTCACAAAACTCAATGTATCTGTAATGGCGAAAGGGAGAATAGAAAAATTCTAAAGCTATTAAAGGCAAGGAAGATAAAAATAAATTATTTTCTCAAACTTTTCACTGAGTCAAGGGCCACCAAGATCATTAGAGAGATGGAGTACCTTGAGGAAAGGCTAAGAGTATTGGGATTGTTCACCCTGGAGAAGTCTTTGGGGTGATCTAACTGCGACCTTCCAGTACCTGAAGGGAGCCTACAAGAAAGATGGAGAGAAAGTATTTATAAGGGCATGTAGTGATAAGACAAGGGGGAACGGCTTAAAACTGAGAGTAGGTTTACATTACATATATGGAAGAAAGTCTTTACTGTAAGGGGGCTGAGATACTGAAACAGGTTCTCTAAAGAAGCTGTGGGTACTGTATTTCCAGGAAATGTTCAAGGTCAGGCTGGATGAAGTTTTAAGCAACCTGGTCTGGTGGAAGGTGTCCCTGTGCATGGCAGGGGGGTTGAAACTAGATGATCTCTAAGGTCCCTTCCAACCCAGGCCTCTCTATGATTCGGTGTAGCATTTCTAATGGTTTTAATGAGGGTTCAACCCCAGACAGCATTTAACCAGTCATTTTCCCAAATCAAGATGAGCAAGTCTATTACCACAGTACTGAAGACTGGTTGTGTGCTGTGTTCATTAAATACACATTGGAGACACCCTGTTTTACCCAAATATTTCCCTGAATCAAATATGACTTAACAAGCTGTGAATAAGCTGTTACCACAATTACTCTGCAATGTGCATTCCAAGAGGGAAAAGCACGATAATCCCCACGATGATCACTGGTAGTTACAGTAAGAAATAAACACTTGGCAGTCTGCCACAAACTGGTAATTGTTTATGTGAACATCTTTGATTTATAGAAAACAGGAGAGCTATCTTAGTCTAGTTTAATATTGGTTCTTACTGTGGCTCATCTGTTAGTAGTGAGAGGATGGGGTGGAATTTGGCCTTTAAGTGAAACTTGGGGGAAAAATCTACCTGAAGATTTTGAAGTGAGGGTTTTGTGTACAATACTCTGTTATGATTTTTTTTGTTTGTTGGTTATTTTTGTGTGTGGTTTGGTTTTTGTTTGTTTGTTTTTCCCCTAAATTACTCATATTGGTTATAACAGATTCTTAATTTTCTAATAATTTGTTTACTTCCTATATCTCTCCTCATTCATTTATCTGCTCTGTTCACAAGTCTTGTCAGCTGTAAGAATCCAAACTCTGAGTGCATTCATACATCTAGTTAAGCCTACATGGAGTAATTGATGTGGAGTTTGATAAACTTCTGAAATTTACATTTTAAAGGAGATGACTTTACAACCATGGACAACACTTTAGGTCCATATTCACACAGCAAAATAGAGAGATTGTATATGCCTTAAATAGAATTTATGAAATTTGTCAAGCTATTAGCTCATACAATATTGAGATGATACATTTTGGTATCTTCTCAAAATATAAACCAGCTGAAACATCTGTGAAGATATTATGCAAAATTAAATATTTAATTTCACACAGTATCTTTGGAACATTTCAGTATTTAATAACTATTCAGTTGAAAGGGTCTACTTGTATTTGTAATGGCAATGTAGTAACTGGATCAAAGATTCCCACACATAAACTGAGATGACATAACCATATACACACAACATATATTTCACATAATAATGTGAAATAATAATAATTCAGTCTATTTTGAAGTACATATTAAAATTAGCTAGATTCATAAGAGTCCGCCTAAGGCTTTCTAAAGTTACACCTACAGTATTTAGTGTAACACAGCATAGTAAAAGTATATCTACAGCAGCCTCAATCCCTGCTTCGTTGGTTGAAACATAAGTGAAACAATTGTAAACTGAGATTAAATTTATCATAAAGTCTTATGACTTCTTTAGCTACATTATACAGCCATAATAACACAGGAATAAAATAGTCTTAATATGAAACTCCTTGCTTCTGTGTCTACATCAGACTTGCAATATAATGGGACAGCAGCTTTTTCAGTATTAATACATTGCATTTCTCTTACTTAGGCAGCTGAGTAGAATCTTCTCATAATCATCTAGTTTGTGATTGTTAATTAATAAGTGCCACTTTGTACATTTTCTTCTCTGCATTTGAAGTTATTAGCAATATCACACGACTTATCTGGCCAATAACAACTAGATAAAATAAATGAAACAAAAAATATTGAAATTCCAAAAGAATTACTCTCATTTAGGCTATCAAATTTGAAATGGACACGCATAGACATTCAACACTCAAACACATGGTATAAACCATAATTTTGAACAAATCAAACTTTTTTGTGGCTATCTCACAGAGATATATATTTAGAATAGTTATTTTAAACAGACAATTCTATTTTTCAACTTCACAGTCAACTATAGAACATTTATTTAAATATATAACAAATATATTTTATTTCTTTAAATATATAACAAAGTACTTAAGTAAAATATATTTAGTAGAAAATTGTAACAAGTACTGTAATTCAGAACAGTAGCCAAGTACTACAAGGCTACCGTTGTCACATAAAATGGTTTTTATCATACCAATGTACTGATGTCAGAGGATGCTAACAGAATGTGTTTGAAACTGCAGGACTTTTGTAACAGAATCTTAATAGGAGTGCTTTTTACCTAGTGTTTTTATTCTGTTTACTTGGATTTACCTTGGAAATACTGCAATATTTCTGTATCACAGTCTGTATCACAGGCATTTGCTATTGCTGCCTTCTTGCAAATGACCAAGACTTGAAGAATACTTAGTGAACACTTAGCTTCAAATTTCTGGTCACTGCTTGGTAACTGCTATGAACCAACAAACTGAATAATGCCAACCCTGTCCAAGTCACAACTATATTAAAAGACTCAGCACACAGACTTCTGAAAATCACAAATATTTGGAGGGAAAACTATGAAGTCGAGTTAACTTGTCATCTTTATTTCTCTTGAAGACTATGACCAAGAAACATGACAGAATTTTAACCATGGGATTTTAACAAGACTATTTTTCAAAGACATTTGAAGATATTAAATCAGAAATTTATAGTGATGCTTGGGTCATACCCAGTACAAATACCATTCACCACAATTGCTATAGTCTGGGATAAATACATTCACTTTTTTTTTTTTTGTAAATACTTACTGGCTGAAGTTTCTTGGCATGACATTTTTTAAAGAGTTTACTTAATTTAGATTCACTGTGATACTCTCATGAATATGAACACACCTAGAACTCCTGTTTTCAAGATTTAAGCCATATATGTGTTAATCAAATTTAGACAAGCATAGTTAGCACAAGTCAGGAATCACACCTGGGCTTGCAAAAAGTAAAACCCTGTCTCTGTATCTCCAGATAACATGCTGATTAATTTTTGCTATCAACCAGAGACAGACTGACCTACAAACAAAGTTGACTTCTGAAATCTAATCCCAGCTCTACTCTAAACTGCCTTTGTGAATCAAGTCTTACACAAAAGGGTTATATAGTTTAATGGAATAAATTACTGTGCATGATGCAGTATCGTCTTTACAAATAAAAGCAAAACAAACATTTTTCCAGTCCTGCCTATCAACAAGCCATAGCACATCATGGTAAAAAAATATAATTAGCCACGGAATTTTATGTATCATTTCTGAATTATCATTACACCCCAAAAGCTTCTACTATGTAGGAATTATGGTGTAATACAAAGGAGAATCTGAAACTGGTTGTGAAGTCTGGATCAGATTTCAATGCCAAAAACCTCAAACTCAGAGTTACTCTTAAGACAGAATTCATTCTTCCTGAGTGAAGTTTTGACAAAATGTAGTCTTTTGGTAAGAGCACAGGAGTTTCCTGGGACCCTGGGCTGCAGTTATCCTGAAGTGATGAGAATCACTTTGCCTGTTTTGCCTGGATAAAACAGCTCAGCAACTAAAAGTGGATTAACTAAAAACCCATTAACTAAAAAACAATAACTAAAAACTAATTAACTAAAAACCAATACCATCAAGCCCTTTCTGCAAATGTATCTAGGACATTGACTTCAAACTTAGGCGCCTAAACCTAGGGCACCCAAACAAGAGACTGTTAAAAAGTGCTGAGAAGATACAAAGCCCTTTTAAATCAATAGCCTCTATTCATCCCTGAATAAAATTGATTCACATAACCCAAGCAACCAGAATGAAGCATAAATCATTCCTACTGAAAATAGCCACAGATTGCCTCAACAAAATGGTAACACAGAACTGGATGCCAGGAACAGAATCACAGAATCGTGTATGCTGAGATGGAAGGGATTCACAAGGATCACTGAGTCCGTGACCTCTGCACTGGACCATCCCCAAGAGTCACACCATGGCCCAAGAACCTTTGTCCAAATGCTTGAAATCTGTCAGGTTGGTGCTGTGACCACTTTCCTGAGGAGTCTGTTCCAGTGACCAACCACTCTCTGGGTGAAGAATCTTTTATTAATACCCAACCTAAACCTCCCCTGACACAACTTCAGGCCATTCCCTCAGGCCCTGTCACTGTCACCACAGAGCAGAGATCAGTGCCTGCCCCTCCTCTTCCCCTCATGAGGCAGTTGCAGAATGCAGTGAGGTCTCCCCTCAGTCTCCTCTTCTCCAGGCTGAACAGACCAAGTGACCTCAGCCACTCCTCACATGGCTTCCCCTCGAGGCCCTTCAGCATCTTCATTGCCCTCTTTAGATGCTCCCTAATAATTTAATATGGGCAGATACCAATTTATGTGATCAACAATCCTGATGTGGAATCATGCAGATGAACACAGCGCTATAAAAATACTACGCTGCAGACTTGTTGTAAGTTACTTTTTTGTTTGACTCTTTCCTACAGCATTGTTTCTTTGAATCACCATGCAGTGTTAGATATTTGTTTTGTAAGGCCTTAGAGTATATATGTATTTGCTGTAGTAACAAGACATACTGATTTTTTTTAAGGAATATTACACAACTTTTAAAAAATCCTCCAATTCTGTTAATGGCAGAATGTTCCTTTTACTTTGAAAAGAAACCTGTAACACAAAATGTTCCAATATTCATATTAAAAGATAATGGAACTAAGGAAGACTGTAAAATATGCCAATCTTACTTGTTTTATTTTTAGATATAATATTTTTATTTAAAGTATTAAGTCATCCTTCCAAGGATTTTAAGGTAATTTTAATCTAAAAATAAACTGGATCTTCTCAGACAGAGGGTATTTTTCTGAAATTGGACAATATATTTCATTTCAACTTTGTTACTGGCTGCTTATTTCACTACCATTTCTGAATTAAAAACATGGGGAAACTAATAATCAGGGCTTCCAAACCAAGTAGTCTGCTTATGAAATTTTGGGAATATTTATCCATGAAAAAGTGACTAGCTCAGAGTATGATAAAGTTGGAATAACCACTACTTTAACTGCAAAAAATCCCAGAAGATGAAACATAAGGAAGTATTAACTCTTTTGTCTTCCCTTTATGTAACATTATTAGATTGTCTTCCAGTTTTGTGGACCTTTAGTTTATAAATAAAAGCAAACCAAAAATTTTTCCATTCCTGCCTATCAACAAGCAACAGCATATCATGGTAAAAAAAAATTTTAACCATGGAATTTTATGTACCATTTCTGAATTATCATTACCCCAAAAAACTTCCTCTATGTAGGAATTATGGTGTAATACAAAGGGGAATCTGAAACTGATTGTGAAGTATTTTAGTTACACCAGACTCAATCTATGTGCCTGTTCTTTGCCTTCTCATATAAGCCATTTAAACAAAATTAATTTATAACTTTATAACCCTTCAGAAAATGGTTACTAAAAAAAGAAAAATCTCAAAAACTCAAGAATATTGAATCGGGATTTTAAAACCTTGATTCAATGCACATGTTAAACTTCTGCAGCATAAAAATTTGTATTTAGAATAAATAAGTTGGTAAACAATAACAGTCTCCTACTTTCTGCAAAATGGAAAAAAACAGCATGAATGCTCCGAACTAATGAATGAATATAAAAGCTACTGAAAAATGTTACCTTACAGTGTAATTTGGACAAGAAACAAAAACTACCTGGATCTCACTTGTGCCCCTGCGAGCTTTTAAGAAAGTTGCACACCTCTTTGTCTCATGTTAATGACCTAGGATGCTGCCCTCAGAAGTACTGAACACTTCATCTTCTAGGCTGGGTTTTGAAACCTTTCTACCTTGGGTTTTGAAAGCTTTCAGTATTTTGGAAGAGGAAGTTTACTTAATGCACTTGCTCGGGTTTTTATCTGTCTACCTTAGATAAGATTATTTCAACTCCCTATTCTACCCCATCCAATGCTGTAAAGAAGCTCTACACCCAAAGTCTGAGAAAAAAAGTCTCAACCACTTTTTATTTACTTTACTTACATGTCGAATACCCTGATTATTTACATTATTGCTTTCCTATCTATATTTCATTATAGCTCTGTAAACCTTTATTCATGCACTGCTACTAAGTGAATCATGGCTATGAACCTAAGTTTCCAGGCCAATCTTCATTATTTATAAAAATTAACTAAATACACAACCAGGATGTGGAAAAATAAAGTAACTTTGGCTTTAACTATTTAATGCCATTGACATCAGAAGCTGTGTGCTAGGCTGACAGACCAAAAACATTCTGAAGACTGGAGCACAAAATTAATACAAGACAATCACATCAATACAGTATCATAACAGAAGTCAGAAGAAAGTTTTCTCCATTACTGAAGTTAGAATACTGTATCCATGTATTTACCACATCTTGCAGTTGTTGCTCATTAGTTGTTCAGTACCATATTTTCATTATCTTCACAGATGGGATAATTTTATCAATTCAAAGTTAACTTCTAATTCTGTCTTCTGCAAATTCTTTTCTCCTGTTCCTGTTAATCTCTTTTTGTCTCTGTCTACTCCTTTGTCCTTTAGGCATTGCCTTTCCTTTAGCAACTCCCATAGTCAGTCCTTATGATTTGGGGTTTTTTCTAACGTGTTACATATGGGTTCTGTACTCTGCTATTTAGAAATAGTTAAAGCTAAAAAATGCAACTGCCATTTTTGTGTATAACCTCTCCTTTTCCTGTTGCAGCTACCAAAGCGGTGATCACACATTTAATACTGGTAAAGATATCACAATTCAGTTTCAGAATTGGCCTATTCTTCAAATTGCTCATCCTCATGAAACACAAAGGTAAACTCTGATTTTCATTCCCATCCCACTGGCTAAGCCCTGTAGCTTTATACCCTAAAGATCACCATACATAAAAATGCATCAAAATAACAATTTTCAGCAGCCTGTTAGAGATAGGCTGTTTAAGTAGGAATAGAAGTTCATAACATCTCTATTTCTCTGCTATGATCTTGACATCTAACATTTTGTGTTCTGGGGAATACCATAAAATGAGATAACAGCGAGGAACACACTTTATACAGCAATCAGAAACGCAGTGGAATTCCTAAAGCGTTCATTCCCAGATATCAACTTACATTTTTCCTTTTCATATTCATTATTAGTCTTTGTTGCTCAAACTACTGAAAACAGAACTTTCAGTAAATAATGGAATGAAAGCAGAATAGTGAGTCATTTTTTAATGCTGTTTGCAATATAGATTCCTCTACACTTCATTATTCTCAATAAACTTTCTTCCATTCTTTCCTTGTTTTCTACCTCCCTAATCCCCTGCAACTACAATTCCCTATTTCCTAAGCATTTTTCTTCTTCATCCTGTATATGCAGTGTTCTACCAACACTGTTCTTTCATAAAAAATTACTGCATTGTTCAGGATTTTTAACCTTAAAAATGTATCTTTTTCCCAGTTCTTTCCTGGACTCCTCTTGTCTCCTCCTTTTCTCCATCATTCCCTTCTCTCAATTCAATAAAGACTAGCAGGCAACTATTTTTAAATTCCCAATTGCCTACACACATAAGTGTGCTGCACAAGCCCATCCAAAAGGAAAATGTAATTATGAACATTATTTTTAAAACCAAAATATAATTTTCTACCAATCTGCAGTGTAAATCTTGCAGAACTTTCCTGCATCAAAGCCTATGTGATGTAAGCAGCACTGTTCTTCATCCTGGTCCAAAGGAACACAATAAGCTTGCTTCTGTCAGAAACAGAAAAAAACATTCCCCATCTAACTTCCTTTTTAAAAGCATACACTCCTTCCATCCCTCAGTCCTTCCTATGCATGATGCTAGGGCTCAGAAGAGCTGAGTAAAGAGCTCAGAAGAGCTGAGTGAACATTTCCTCCTCCCCTCAGGGCACAATTGACTTGAGAAACAATTGACAGGCTCCCATTTTTTAAAATTCACCTTTCCTAGATCCATATTTAGGGACCCTACTTTGATGCAGGTTTAAAAGCTGGTTTAAAACATGTCAGTGTAACTTTGTCACTAATCTCCCTTCTTCACCACTACCCAAAGCAACTGAACAAAAAGGAAAACAAACCCTTTCTAGCAGTATTTGCCACATTGAACAACTCTTTCACAAGGTTCTGGGCCAAACCACTTTGGTCACTGGTGTGTCAAGTAAGACATATTTTCAAAATCTAACTTTATATACAAAAGTTCAAAGCCTTCAACACTATTGTTTTGGGTTTTGGTTTTTTTTTTTCTTAATGGTTATGTAGCATATTACATAATTTGATTCAAAATACCTGCCCAAGCAGGTATAGTGCCCAAGCTTTGATGTGGCCACAGACAAAGTAAAGCTGTAAGAATTTATCCATTCAGCTCACAGAGCTCAAGGAGAGCTTCTGAAACGGCCCTCATCTGCTTTGCCTTAAAATAAAACCTGTCTTACTATAAGCATGCCAAAGCAAGTTTTAAAACTATTACATTTTTCTTTTCTCTGCGCATTTATAAACACCTTATTTTGCACACTACATTAATTTTCTTATGGACTGTGGTGCTAAAAGTCAACAAAGAAAACACAGAAAATACTAAAAGATTTCTTATTGAAATACAGAGGCACCCAGACTCTCTTTAAAGAATGTAAAGAAAAAAGAGAAAATGTGAAAAAAAGGCTTTCAGTATGAGAATATTTATAAAATTGTTTTCACTACAAGAATAATATTTATAAAATTCAGTCTCAAACCACATATGCTGCTGTAAACCATATATCCTTTGTGTGCTTTATAGCATCCGAGAGTTCTGGATATACAACTGTTAAGAGAGAAGATGTACACAATACCAAAGTATTCTCATGGCTTCCTTTACCATGTAAAGCTGTTCCCAAATAGGTCATTTTACTGATGCACATTACAGAAAGCATCTTTCATTGGAAACACTTCAAACAAGGAAAATACCACAAGAGAGAAGGCTACTGCCTCATACATTGCAGTGATATGACCTCTTGACCACAAGTTTTTTGTATGTGTATAACAAAAGGCTCTTGACACCTGTCATTTTCAGAGATTAATATTTAAAAAAAACAACCCTATAATAGTGTTTGAGCTGAAACAGGTGAAATCAGATGCAGTGTAGTATACTACAGCTATTCATTTTAACCCTTTTCCCCCTTTTTTATCAGTTTTAATTTTGGTTTATTATTACAAATTCTTACAGATAGCAGAGCTGTTGTATTAATATTCACCTCTTTTTTGAGTGGCTTCAGAGAAGAAATGTTACTTTAATTTTAATTTTAGTTTCATGAGAAACTCTTCTATAAATTTGATATGCACAGCCAGCTAAAACTGCCTTGTAATTGATTTCTACGACTTCATAAGGTGGGACAGTATGGGTACTGGAAGGCATTGCTGGTGGAAGGATTTCCCAGTATTTATATCCAGGACTATATAATCCCTAAAAAATAATGTATAATAAAAAATTATCTGCCAATAATTATTTAATTACTTGAATTATTTAAATACTTGAAACACGAAAGTTTTTCTCTGCTTTGTTTTCTGTTTAGTGTTGTAAACTGTTATTTTTGTTTATGCCTCATGGTCTCTTTAAAGTCTCTTGGTATGAATCAGAATGTCAGTAACACATGCCTTTCTATACTACCATTTCAGTCGGAATTTTACTACCTCAGGTTTGTTGCTGCAGTGTTTTGTGCCAATGAAAAACACCAACTGAGCACCTGATAACTCGTCCATATGGGAAGCACAGAGGACAACCACACGGCAGCAATCCTGAGAGGATTCTACATCCAAATTACTACAGGTTGTTCAAATTATGAGAGATCATGCATCTGAGAAGCATTACAGTATCATGGCTGCATGACATGAAGTTTTATACTGATTTGCACAGCTCCTGTTACAATGGTCACAGCTTCTACCACAGAGGCATTAACCTCATGCAGGCAAAGAACCACAGTAATAAACCATACAGTGCTGAATAATAGCAACTTAAAAATATACTTAATTCACTGTCACATATGCACTGTGATTGTAAATGCTTTTACAAGTATATTGCACTAAGTGTATTTTGGCAAATGCATTATTGACGTAATAATAACTTAATAAACTGAGTACATTTTCCTGGGAAAAAGAAGGTATTACTGGGAAGATGCAGGGAATACTGCAAGACTGCAATAATGAAAAAGCACTTCAGAAAACATGATCCAGGCCACACATTTTCCCTTTCTCATTCCATGCTGTCCCTTGTAAGGAAGAAAGGTCTAGAAGGTCCTTCTTCCCTGTCTGCTGCTCATGGCCCAAATCCATTCCATCCTCCAACCTCCCCCACATTGCACTTGCTTCCCTTCAGGTTCTTCTATCCTTGCCCAACCCCTATAGCTCTTCTCCCCTTTAGGTCACCTCCCATCAACCCACCACCCAGAAACTGGTCCCCTCACCTTGCTCTAACTTCCCAGACCACTTAAAGATACTGAGGTCACAGATGAGAGTCACCACCACTTCCCAGCCCTGCCCTGTAGCTGCATGAGTGCAGTGACATGTTGGTGAGACGTGCCAGGGCAGCTCGCTGCTCCTCAGGTTCCCCGTGCTCAGTGGCTGGAGGGACTCCCACACAGGGAGTCTTTGCAGGAGCCATTTGTTCATCTCCTACAGCTTCAGGCTGACCATGCTTTCTGCTAACAAGGAATCTCTTGAGGTTTGTTGGCTCAATGACTCACCAAAGGAGCACAATACAGTCCATGTTCCCAACTGTATGCAAGATCATGGAAATCTGCTTCTCTCTGATGGCTAGGGAGTGACCCCGGGGGAGCTGACTCCTTGAAGCCCCTATGGCCTTCCAAAACATCTCTGTAAGGGCTGCCTTTAAAAATATCTCAAATGTCACTTTGCAGTGCTTCATGACCTAGAAACCAGATAAACCTCAGAAATAAGGACTCATTTGTCACACCAAAATAACAGAGCAAATATAAACAGGTTTTCCATTCCACCACGAGGTAAACCAACCCACTCTGAAGATGCACTGAAGCAGTTCCCAGACCAGTCTGTTACCTATTGGAACTTACTGGGTCTTTTGGTTTTTTTTAAAAATAATTTCTAAACTAATAGTACATCACATTCACTGAAAAATGTGATGGAGGGGAGAATCAGCTTTTGTTTATCATATTATATTTGTGTCAGGTAAAGGTAATGTACTTTTAAAGACGATATATTTATCAAATGCAGTGGGGGTGGGGAGGAAACTCCAAAAGGGTTGTTCTGGTCCCTTGATTATCCATTTTATATTTTGTTTTATTTAGTCATGTAACATGATTGACTGATTTAAATAAAATTATTTAAATCACCAGTTTTCATGACAATTTACACTGGGACACAGGACCCCTTGATTTAAATAGTAGATTTTAAATCTTGTTTTGTATCTGCCTAAGCAAAAGTTCTTTGTCACTGATTCATTGAATGATTAGGCTAGGCTGCTGCTCAATAAAACAGGAGCTCTTACATTAAATTAGTTCTTTCATTTTGCCATTAAGAAATGCACATTATAAATCCTATTTTTTTTACCTTTAATAAATTTGAACAAATTTTTTGTTTAGAAAATAATATTGCTTTATTTTTTATCCTTCTACACTTAATTGAGAGGAAAGTAGAATTAGATTCAAAAGAGCATTTTAAAACTGTTCTGTATTTATTAGATTATTAAACTGTCTAAAGTTTAGTCACTTATTATACAAGGACTATTTTATTCTAGTGTGTAAACTGGTCGATAATTTCTGGTAAGCAGAGGGTTCTTTTCTAAAGCGGCTAACACTACATACAGACACATACTGAAACATCCTGCTACATTTTCTAAAATAAAGAATATAGCCAGGAAAATAATTTGGAAAAGGAAAACAATTTAGACTGACCATTGGATTTTTCAGCTTTGATTTAGCATGTGCATTGAGGAACAACAGAAACATGTTCCTGTGAAGCATGCATATATTTCTGCAGTGAAAAACAGATAAGTACTAGCATTCACTCTAATTAAAAGCATTTTGATGATAGACACTTAAATGGATGACAAGGCAACATTTTCACAAAGAATGACTAAATTCAGAAATTTAACATGTCTTGCTTTGATTCTGACAGCAATTAAAAAAGCCTAAGCCTTTTTTCATTGAAATTTGAAGATAATTCACTGATGCAACAGGTCTGTTTTATCTAATTCTTTTAATGGGCTGCAATAGATTTAGGTCTATGTAAGTATTTTCACACTTTAAATGTTAAATTTAAGCTGGAATATTTGGAAAAGAAATCCATTCTAATGTAAATAACTTAAATCAGAATTTTATAGGTATACATTTTTTCCATTAATATTACTTCAGATCCAACTCACCTTGAAGTCTGGATATCTCAAGCCTGAGATATGTTGAAGGTTATATTTTTAAAGAATGCTGTGGCATTGAGTGGTAATATTTTTAATCATTCCAGTGTTTCGTAACACAGTGAAAGTACAGCATGCAAAACTACAAATTTTACCTATGAGTTTACTTATTTATGCTAAGTCTAGTAACTCTTAAATAAACTATTTGTATAATTAAGGATCCCAGGATGAGGGCAAAAAACTGAAAGAAGTTAATTGTGTTGCTTGGATATTTGAAGCAATATTGCTACATGTTAAACATAACATTTTTCTTCAGTATGAACTTGTAATTTTATGCCTGTAAAAGAAGGATCCTTAAATTATAGATTTTAGAAATACACAGGCTTTTATTCCTTGACTCCTGTTAAGTTATTACCTTTACGTCAGTTAAACTCTTTAAGTATATGCCTATTTTTAGGAATGTATTACACATTGTCTGTTAAACACAGCAGCTAAACATGTGCTTATGTCCTCTTCAATTAAGTGGGCTTGCTCCCTAAAGCACTTTCAATGTAAATTTATTGTGTTAAATTTATGTTTTTCTTGTTTCTACTGTTATGCATCTCCTACTGTTTCTGCTGTACGGCACAGTTCCAAATGTGTTATATTATTTAGTGTTAGCTGACACCAGCTACCCAACTCTAATCTAAGAGATTACTGGCCAAACACAAAACAAATCCATGCTGCCAAGGTATTTATCTTAAACACATTATTACTTTCATTTTTCACAACACTAGACATAACTGAATGCTTAAAAAATTGACAATTAAATTTTTGAGATCTGGGAGCACTGTTTATACCTTTTTTATGCAAGTGCTTCACGTAATCTGTATCATAGAGTTTAAGTAACACAAATTAAAATTCTGCATTCAGTATACATTTCTGGACTTTATAAAATTTGGCTTTTCTTATCTTGCATTTCTCAGAGTTCTAACACAACAGAAATCACACAGAATATGCTTTCTAAACTATATTTTATGATGTTAATGTTGACTGAGTTGGATTTTAAAAATAAGAGAGTTTAGGCTAGGCATTATGATCAAATTTGAGCAAGATTAATTTTGTTCTCAGTCTCCTACGTTTAATTGATCCCTTTTGGTTCATTTAGAGCAGTAAGGAAGATAGGCATGTTAACACACCATTTTTTTGTAGACAATTTGGTAAGTGCAGTATCTATACCATGCCGAAAAACAAGATGCTTTCTCCTTCTGTGAAGAGCCCAGGAGCTGCAGTGAGAAAGGTACCGGTGGTCAGAGGCAGACAAAAGAACAAGGCAAGCATCAACTGGAATGAAGGCTGTAAATGGGTAAGCTGGGGCTGTAAAAACAGTGTTTCAAGAGGGACAAATGGGTGGGGGCTGTAAAGAAATGGGGAGAGTCATTTGAGAGAGAATGTGATGTAAAGTGGAAGAGATCTAAGAAACAGAATGGAGATGGAGCATCATCTGTGGGAACGACGGCTCTGGATGAAGGCCACCAAAGGCTGCCCTGCTTACAAGAAGTATGGATGTTCCCAATGCAAGTCTGTTCTGTTTTGAGGGATCCAGAGCTTCTTAACCTTCAGTTCCCACTCCACAATCCATCTTCTTCTCTGGTCTCTGCCTAGCTGAGCATCCAATACAGTTCACAGCTCCTAGTCCTTTCCAATAACCCACTGCTGCCTTCTCTTTTGCTCCCAAATACAGGAACCTTAGTCTTTCTCTCTATTTAAATTACAGAAAATAATTTTAAACCTTGAATTTTCATTATGCTAACCCACTAAAACAAATTTAAGAATTGCCACTGAAAGCCATAAGGACATTTTACACAGACGTTTCCTCTGCATTTTCATACTTACCAGGTATGCAGTGCATGCCTTACAGTAACTATCATGTTTGAGTGACTTAATAGAATTTTAGAGATTTATACCAAGTGGAGAGGGATAAGATAAATCAACTTACCCATTTTTCTTGGTTTTCTGTGTTAAGTGAATGTTTTAGAATATATTCTGTAGGACAGATTTCATGTAATATTTCAGGGTTTGTTCTGTCTTTGAAATTTCAAAGGACATCTGTGAGTATGTCAGCATGTTTCTAATTCATGTATGATCTTAAACTAAAACTTTGAGAAACATACAAGACTGTGAATGGATAAAGGCTAATATTAAATACATTTTTGAAGACAAAAGTATTCTTTGTGTATCTCATTATTGCATATAATTTAGATACAGCCTACCATCTTTCTGATGCTCTCACAAGCAACGATAGAACTGTACTTATTTGTCAAATTTTATGAATCCCAAAAGTACCTGTTTCATGAAATTTCACCTGTTTTCTGTGTACGCTTCTTAAAATTCCATTAAATCCATAAATGTTTTAATTTTCTTAGGATTTTTGATAAATATCTCAGACATGATTAAAACAATACCTAAACCTCACACAGTTAATATGAATGGTGCATTTACTGCACATCAGTTATTCCAAGGATACAAAATAAGACAATATTAATTTCCCCAGATGGAGTTACGCTCACTTCTGAAGCATTGCCAGTCACTCTCCTGAAAGTCCAGGCTATGAAGAAAGTAAAGATTAGCAAATCTTACACAGGTTCTATCCTTCATGTCAGACTGGAATGAAAATTTCCAACATGACTGCTGTCATTTCAAAACACAGACATGAACATGTATGCACTCAAGACACAAGAGACACTTTTTTGTTATGAAAACACATTCCTTCTTCCAAAGAATTTCTGCTTCATAATGTGTTAGTTCTTCCATATCTGAAAAGACCTGGGAGACGGACTGATTTAGGACAAATATATACATTCACTTGTAAGATCTCTGCATTACAACATTAGATAATCACATTCAATTTGTTTTTCTCTTTAGTGTTAGAAATAACAGCTCAAGCATACTGGGGTTCCTACTCCTTTCTTTCCAAGTTCACTATATAAATCAGATAGACAGCATCTTGTATAAGGCAGTGTTTCATAGTAACCCCTACACATCTTTCATGCTACCTGCATTTTGTTTCCTGCACTTTTTTTTTCTTTTTGAACATTACTCTCCTAACTGAGATAAAGGACTATTAGGAACAATCCATTTATAGATCAGGACGGTTTTCAACAGAACCTTCAGTGTATCTTGTATCTCAGATCCACCAGCACAAGACCTCTGTTTGCATTAATGCTGTCTATATCAGATCACAGATTCTATTGCTAACTTTATTTACTTGCAAATCCAAATCTTGAAGACTGGGACTGGATGGTTCCTTATGGCCTGTATGATTTAAGAGAAAGAGAAGATATGCTGTTCTTTACAATTTCTCCTGAGAAAACTGATAGCAAAGCCTCAAAGATCAACACAAGATGAACTGTTCCCACAAAACAATCCATAGAAGAATGAAGAAGAGAGCTGAAAGCATAAAATCACTTGAAAAAAAAAACAAACAACTTTTAGATAAAAAACCCAAACAAAAAAAGCAATAACCAACAGTTTCTGACACATGTTGGAGGTGTGCAGTATAAAATATAATACGATGCACAGGATTGGAGGGCACCAAAGGATGGATTGATGTTGCACCTGGCATAATAACTTGTGAAAGGAAAGCCTTCTTATTTATTGGAAAGCTTTGGTATAGTTTTCTGTACTTTAGGATATAGTTAAAAGGATTAATGAAACAAAACACAAAGTTTATTATTTACAGGGTACCAGGAGATATGACATAGAGGGAACAGCTTTCTTTCCATGCTCTTTTCATTTTGATAAAAGAATTTCAAAGAAAAAACACTCTTAGATAACAAATTAACTTTACAGATTGAACACTTTCAAATGCGAAAACTGTCATTATAGTGTGAAGCACAGTTATACTCGTGCACAGTTTGGAGAGAGGCAACCGATGAAGAAGAACTTTAAGGATGTAAGTATATAAAAAGATCATACAGGCTAAAGAGAGCAACAAATAAAAAATGCCTGGATTCTTCTGGAATGAATCTCTGTACCTTGACAAACATCAACCAGGCTAAATGTTTTGGGCTTGATTTATAAAATTAGCATATTCTAAAATCACATGTACTTATGTCCTGCTCATATGCACAGATGTCACACACACGTTGCAAACCACACACTGACAGGTTGACATTACATCATCCTAAAGACCTAGCAATTTAAACAATTTTGATCAGGTGCATAATACAGGGAATTTCACAACTAATGCAATTAAAAAAGTATAGTAAGCATAGCCTCCATATATAAGGGAACACATCTATAATGCACCCATTGCTGTGACTGTGGCACAAACAGACAAACTTACCTGAGCTAAGTTTTAACTAGGTTAGTGGATACTGCTGGTAGTGACAGACATAGGGCAAACTATGAAGTTAAACAATGCAGGTAAATATTCAGGTAGTTGAGATTTTAGTGTGCTCTACAACACTGTAGATACAACACTAGCAGCACCCAGGGAGGCTAGTTTAAAGTTAGCTCAGAAAAACCAGCTTCACAAGGAAGTAACATCTTCTTCTTGACTGTATCCCTTCTAAGGAAAGAAGAAGACAGGCTTTACATCACAACCTATATCTTAGTCTTAAAAGTGAGTTTCTCCCATGGGTCAATCTATTTTGTTGAAGTTCCTGCTGAAACTGACTTAATATTGCCATATTCAGTCTCTAATTTTGAGCAGACATATACCCATTTTGATGGAATATGACATGATTCTGAGCTCCTTGGATTTGGGTAGCAATTCATTACTCCTTCTATCCCCAGATTTCTTGGTCACAGTTTAATAGAACAGACTCTAGCAGCAACATTTGGTCTTTACAAAATTGTTATCCACGCCTTAGCTAGACAAACATTTTTAGTAAGAATTTCAATGGGATTGGGACTTGCCTGCTAATTCTATGCCTTAAGACTGCATTTCCAAGTATTTTGTACATAATTACATACTGTTCTAAGATCAAAACATACATCTTCTCAAGAAATTTCCTTTGTAAACTAGAACAACCACATGGAAATTCACTTTGCTAGAGATGGAAAGATTGGTATGCACAGGCACCAAGCATGATGGAGAAAAATCCACAGAAGTAGAAGTTTGTGAGGCCAAGATAGACGGATGAGTAAGGGTAAAGGTGAAGGGAGCACAATGAAAAACTGAGCCAACAATGACAGATACAAAGCAAGCAGAAAGGATAAGAGAAAGGAGACCCCATGGAGGAAAAGCCAAAGCCAGCAGGTGGAAAAATTCATTGGGAATAAGAAGAAGTAATCGGTTTACAGATATAAAAGAAATTCTCACAGCAATAAAATAAATAGTAACTTAGAGGTCAGTACTAGAAGCATCTATGGCCTCTTATTTAAAGCAGCCTACTCTGAGCAGTGCTTTATTGCTACTATCCCTTCAAGACAGGACATATTTGTTTCTCTTTTATCTCTAAATCTAACATCAAACTTGAATTATTATAAATGGCAATATATAAACAATTAATACCATGCAATATCATTATAATAATAAATTCTATTAAGGCTTAAACAGCCCTATGACTGTGAAGACTCTACACAAAGTAATGCAAAGCGACTACAAAGTAATTTCAAGCCTAATATGCGCACTCAGAAATGTAAAATCCACCTATTCAGATTCTCTTACAAAGAGAAGCCACCTAATCTAATTCCTACAAATCACACTTTAGCTTCAAAAGGATCTTCAGATGGTACTCTGATAGTTTAAAATATTTGCACAGTTGTGTTGGAGAGGAAGTACAGGGCATTTGTTTCTTTGACTGGCATACTGTGGGATATTTTAAATTTTCAATACAATCGACTGTTCCTTTAGATTAATTTGATGCCCATTGTACAGAATTGGTTACAGAATTATTTGATGCCCACTATACAGAATTGATTACACTTCCTAAAACTAGTTACATACTTTGCAGGGCCCTCTTTAGACAGCTACATATATGCAAGTTCTGCTTCTTTGTCTTCTATGATCCCTAAAGAAAGACCAAATCATACTGATTACATTCTCTATGCAGATAAAAGCAATTATTTACGGAAATAAATACATTAATTAAGACAGAAATACCTCTTGTACTGAATAGTACCTCATGCATTTCTCGTACCATCCATTTAAAATAACTATTTCTCCTCTTATACACTTCATCAAACTAATTTCACACTAAAATCAATTTATTATTTCATATAAAATCATACGTATTTATAAATACACGTATGTTTGGTTGGGGAACATTTTTGTTTCCTGTCACATCATCTTCCTCATCTTCTTCCACTGCGTTGATTAGATGACCTATGTTATTCACAGATTTACACTATATTGGTGTACTGGTGCTATATACTGTGCTGTCCTCAAGCTCCATTGGTCAAGCTATATGACAGCACTTCCTTCTCATTATCATGAGATTTCCCACCATGAAACTTCCTAAGAAGTTAAGCTATATTCCATCTTTCTTTAATATCCTTTTTGGTGATCTTAGCTACACTCTTGTCCTCAAAGATAACATTTAAAAAAAATTATTTTCAATAACCTAGATATTTTGGCTCTGCCAATGTTCCTATCCATCATTTGTGTTTTGGCTAAGGTTATTTTGATCTTTTTTTCACCTGACTGAAAGTGAGACATGCTTCTCACTGGCAGGCACCCCTCAGATATAACATTAGAATTATCTCCCTTCAGCTACGTCCTCTGTCTATCTATCTTCATTGTCCATTTTATCATCTTTGACCCTGAACTTTCAGCCCCTTCCCATAATTCACACATCTGTGAATGTCCTTACAACTACTTTGAAGTTAATAGATGATGACCCTAGTCTAGAGAAGGGTACTTTGGCCTCATCCCTTTTGAGGCTTTCTTCACAACTTTGTCTTTTCTAGCTTAAAACCTGGCAGTAAATGCCCCATAGTCCTCAACCCTATTCTTGGCTTTTAGGAGGCCAGAGCATGCAGCATACTCTCATGTCTGCCTTCACAATGATAATAAAGTAGCATAAGTACTTCATTACATCTTAGTTACATCCATACCTGAGTATTTCAAGGGTTAATTTTATGTATTTATTTTTATTTTTTCCATGGACTAATTCCAGTACTTCACATAGCTTTTATCTTTCTTTATAATTCCAACTGCTCCTGTCACTCATCTAGTAACTTAGTTTTCTGGTGCTCTTCCATTCCACATTACCAATTCTACCTGCTTTTCAGCTACATGAGCAATTTCATTTTTCCTTGTTTTAAAAGACTATGGAGCAGACGAAGGATTAATAAATGA